>LBNU01024292.1:47351-57386 GCA_014162995.1 Artemisia annua | reverse complement strand
GATCACGATAACATGGTCAGGAATTTTTCGAAATTAGAAGTTAATAATCTCAATTTGCAATTAAAAATTCAAGCTCACACTAACACGATTCAAAAGTTGAGGGCTCAAGTTGCCTAATTGAAGTCTAATAAGAGTGATGTGATTGAATCCCAGAAACTTCCGTCTTTAGATTCTCAGAATTTTCAACTTCAAAACATCATCAATCAACTCAAACATGAAAATGATTGCTTTCAAGCTGAAAACTTAAAAGTCAAACAACATTACAAAGAGTTACATGATTCGATTAAGATCACACGTGATAAAACCAATGAAAAAATAACGTCTTCATTAAAAGAAATTGAGAATCTAAAGACTCAGGTGAAAGGGAAAATGCCTGTCACTGCATCTGATAGCATTCTCTCCAAGGTCTGTAAATCTAAAAGATATGCATGTGATGCCGTAAATATTCCTCTTCCCCTTAGGAATAATGCGCTTGTCCATAGTGAGTACCTTAGGTATCTTAAGGATTGCCTTGACATGCTTTGTGAGACAATTGAAGAGGTTAGAATGGTGAGACCTGCTGATAATACCATCCTTGATGTTTATTACCTCACCAACAGATCATATGAACTCTTAGATTATGCCATTGGTACATGTCCCAAAGCTGTTAGAATGCGTGATAAGCTTAGTGAACCTTCCTCTAAGGATAAAAACAAGCATGTTGCCTTTAATGTGCCTTTGACATCATCTGAACTTAACATACCGCTTGCCCGAAATCAAACAGCAGTACCACGATCTAATGTTCCCGTCATTAATTCTACAGGAGTAAAGATTGACACTAAAGCTAGCGGGTCAAAGCCTTGTTGCAATACAAGGAATGATAGGACTTCGCCAGCTAAGAGTGCTCAAGGGAAGAAAGTAGAAGACCACCTTAGGAACAATAAGACTGATCTGATTGATATGAATCGTGTTGATTCTAGTATTAGCTCTAGGCGTACTGTAATTAATTCGCATTCTGATGCTACTTGTAAGATCTGTAATGACTGTTTAATTTCTGGTAATCATGATGAGTGTGTTAAGACATTTTTGAATGCTTCTAAATTACTCCCAGTCAATAATGCTTTGAATCATAAAACGAAAAAACGTGTTTGGAAAGCAACAAGAAGGAAGTTCTCTACTGTTGGCTATCATTGGAGACCCACTGGAAGAAAGTTCACTTTAGGAAGTCAATGCCCCTTAACTAAACTGCCCAATTTTAGGCTTTCCAATGTTAGGGTATGGAAGGAAACTGGTAGGACTCTTCCTCTAGGAACACAATGCGATAACCATATGTCTAGTGCATCCACGAGTAAAGATATGTCTAATGATACCACTGAACCTTCCTCTTCTGTCTTAAGTAATTATGCTTGTACTAACCAATTGGATCCCACTTGTGTTTGGGGATCCACGTTTTTCGGTTATCCATATCTGTCTGGTTTCAAATGCAGGTCGTACAAATCGTCCTTTGGTATTTGGACTCAGGCTGCTCAAAACATATGACTGGGGATCGCTTGCGGCTTAGAAATTTTGTGAAAAAGTTTATCGGGACTGTTAGATTCGGTAATGATCATTTTGGTGCTATAATGGGTTATGGAGATTATGTGTTTGGTGACAGCGTGATTTCTAGGGTATACTATGTAGAAGGGCTTGGGCACAATTTGTTCTCCATTGGTCAATTTTGTGACTTTGATCTTGAAGTAGCCTTCAGAAAACACACTTGTTTTGTAAGAGAATTGGATGGTATGGATCTTCTGAAAGGTAGTCGTGGCACAAACCTCTACACTATATCCATTGAAGACATGATGCGGTCATCACCTATTTGCTTATTATCTAAGGCATCCAAGAACAAGTCATGGTTGTGGCATCATCGTTTGAATCACTTGAACTTCGGTACCATCAATGAGGTCACTCGTAAAGATCTTGTTCGAGGCATGCCCCGGCTGAAATATGAAAAGATCATCTTTGTACTGCTTGTCAGCTAGGTAAAAGCAAGAAACAAACACACAAACCCAAAACAATCAACACCATTATGGAAGTTCTTTATACCCTTCACATGGATCTGTGTGGACCAATGAGAGTGCAAAACATCTTTGGGAAGAGATATGTGTTAGTGATCGTTGACGACTACTCTCGGTTTACATGGGTAAAGTTCCTCATATCCAAGGATGAGACACCTGAGATCATCATTAAACTCATCAAGCAGCTGCAAGTTGGACTCAATAAAACTGTCAGATTCGTCCACACAGATAACGGAACTGAGTTTGTTAACCAGCAACATACTCAATTTTATGAAAACCTTGGAATCAGTCATCAAAGGAGTATACCTCGAACACCTCAACAGAATGGAGTCGTTGAAAGACGAAACCGTACCCTTGTAGAGGCCGCACGAACCATGCTAATATTCTCCAAAGCTCCTATGTTCCTCTGGGGAGAGGCAATAGCAACTGCTTGTTACACTCAGAACCGATCACTGATACATCTTCTTTACGGCAAAACCCCGTATGAGCTAGTGCACGAGAGAAAACCAGATCTATCATTTCTTCGAGTGTTTGGTGCATTATGCTACCCAACTAACGATAGTGAAGACTTGGGAAAGCTGAAGGCAAAAGCTGATATTGGAATTTTTGTTGGTTACGCACCAAATAAGAAGGGTTATCGAATCTACAACAAAAGAACCCGACAAATCATGGAAACCATTCATGTCACGTTTGATGAGCTGTCTGAGCACACGGCTCCTGAACACTCCAGTTCTGGACCCGCATCTAATCTTTTGACTCCTGGACCAATTAGTTCAGGACTTGTACAATCTTCCACTACTGATGCTCCTTATGTACCACCCACTAGTGAGGATTTGAAGAAGTTATTCGATCCAATGTATGATGAGTATTTTGAACCTCAACAGATATTCGAGCCAGAACCACAAGTCATTAGTCCTGATGTTGCTGCTAATGATGCACCTCAACATACAAATGGGCCTTCCATCTCCATCTCCCTTAGTCAAAATGCTCCGTCATCCAGTCTGATGGATCTAAACACACACCTTGTGTTAGAGATACTTTGAGTAATGTTATTAAGCACGCGGAATTTACTTAGTAACACTTAGAAGATGGTTTATGTGATGTATTGTGAGTGAGAACAGTAGTATGTAACACAAAGCTTCAATATTATTAATGATAATAATACGAGTGATCTTAGCTATCACTAGGGTTACACCTTGAAGCTCTCTAGAGTAATTCGTACCATAGACAATGACCTAGGATCTCCTTTTATAGAACAAGGAGTCCTTTACAAGATAAGTATTAAGCTATCAAAATAGAATATACACAAGATCTATTCTATACTTATCTATACATGAATACATCAGTTATCTAATAAGTAGTGGTAACTATATGTACTAGCAGTGGTAATGAGTTTCCACTGCCAGTGCATTCTTCAGCAGTGTCTTCCACAAGCCTATCAGTGGTAACTGTTAGCTTTATTCCCAACAATCCTCCCCTAAACTTATGATTTCTCTGCAAATCAATAAGTTTCTTCAATTTTCATAATGTCTTAGGATTTAGGGAATTCTTCCAAACACTTCACTTTCTTCTCAATCCTTGAATAGCTCTTGAACATTGTTCTTGAATCCTTTTAATCAATGCTCTTACTTTCTCAGTATCTTCATGAACTCTTATTTGTGTTGACAACATTGAAGTAAGAGTTCCAGCTCTAAGTGGATATTCTTTCTCAGCAAACATAAAAGCATCCACTCCAGCTTTTGTAGAAACATGATGAACTTCACATGAGTCATAATAAGTCCATGTAGTTTCCATACCTCTAGCTTCAAACTTCCAAAAGTTGTCAGTCATATTTGGTTCATAGAGCCTTCTTAGATCAACCCATAACTGCATTTCTTTTACATCTTTCAGACTGCCAGCATCAAATCTTTCTTGAACCAATCTCCACAATGCATTAAGATCATCTCTGTCACATGTTTTGATAAGTTCTTCAAACTGAATGAATGATGAAGTTTCACCTCCTAGCCTTGTAATTTTCCAACATGAAGCAAAGTTGCTAGCTGTGTAAACTTCCCAATCAATGATAGGATGTCTGACTTGCAGTGGTTCTGGATAGAAATTTCTTCTATCAATATCATATCAGTCAATTGTTCTTCAGTGAACTTTTCAGATTGAACTTTTGTTGCTTCAGCAAATCTTGTCTTCTTAACATTTTGAGGTTCACTATGCATGACTTTCCTTTTAGGTGCAGGAAATCTTCTTTCTTCTTCTTCTGAATTCATAGGAACAAAATCAAGATCTTGTCTTTTAACTCTGTAGTATGCACTTTCAATCTGATTAGGGGTCATTCCTTTGAACTTGCTCATCTTCCATCCACCAACATGGCAACAGTAAGATTTCATGGTAGAAAGAATTTGTGCTTTAGTTGGTTGCCTTGGTTTCTTCTGCCCGTTTTGACTGTACTTATTGCTTCTTGAAGTGCTTGTCTGTTCAACATTTCAATAAAATCTTTTAACTGAGCTGTTCTTTGTGCTTCAGTTAAAGACTTATCTGCCACTAGGTCAATTGCCTTCTTCTTGATCACTGGATTCTGAGCAATCAAGAAATCATAATCCTCTTCGGTAAGGACACATGTAAATTCTGGAGTCTTCTCTCTCAGAATTGTAGGTTGGATGGTGGAAATTGGATTAACATCCAATGGAGCAGTGGTTTCCACCTTTTCCATTCTCTGAGCCATCATGAAGTCAGCAATTTCAATCTCATCCAATCTTTTCTTTCTTGCAGCTTCATCCTCTCTAAGTTTCCTTGCAATTTCAGCATCATGATCAATTTGAGCTTGAACACTCTTCTTTACCTTCTTAACTGGTGGTTCTTCACTCTGCATAATTTCTTTCCCTTTCTCCTTTCTTATCTTTTCAAGTTCTTCCTCAGCAGTGGAAACAGTTTGACTGTCAGTGGGAACTATTTGCTCTGCAGTGGAAATATGAACATCAGTGGGAATTTTTGTTGCAGCAGTGGAAAAGACTTGCTCTTGATCTTGTTCTTCTGTATTAGGCTGCCGTTGTTGAGAAACTTGTGGCTCTGCAATATCATTCATTGGCTCAAATGCCAAGTCTTGAAAACCAAAATCAGCATCTGTATCATCTTCCCTGAAGTCAATTCTCCTCCCCTTAGTCCCAGCATCTGTTTTCCTCCCCTGTTTGGGAGAATTACCCAAATCATCAAAAAATCTTCATTGGGTGAGGATGAGGAAGATAACACCATCTTGCAGTTTTTCTTGGTTGCTTAGACCCCTGAACTTCATCCTTGAGGGCTTGAATCTCCTGTTTTAATACACTGATATCATTGGCATGCTGCTCCTTAACTTCTGCCAATTCTTGCTTGAGAGATCCAACCTGCTTTGCCAACTTGGTACAGAGTTCCATCAATTCCATTAGTTGCTCACTGCCCTCATCACTTCCAACTGTGTTACCTGCTGGGAGAGGTGAATCATGGGGCAATGGTTCAGTCTCCTCCCTAGTTGGACTAGGTAAAAGACTAAAACCACCACTGCTTGTTCCAACACCAAAAGGTTCAGGAACTTGCTGTGTTAAGATGAAAGGAGTTGGCTGTTTATGCCTCCTCTCATAGGTGTGAGAAGCTGGTGGAGTGTAGTCAATATTTGGAACATTCAGAATGGGTGAGTTTTGAGATTCAACTGGGATTGTTGCATCTTCACCCTGTTCTTGTGAAATCTTGGCAAGCATTTGAGGAAAAAGAGGTGTAAAAATCCAATCACCAGGCTTGTCCATGTTTTGAAAAACTTTAGGCTTTAGGTGTCTGATTTTGTAAACTCTTTTATGGGGTTGCAGTGGAAATTCATTTAGCACTGCTTGCACAAACCTTGGGTACATCAAAAATTTTTTTGAACTCTTTACATTGCCCTGCATACTTATAAAAATATATCTAGACCAATTAAAAACTCTATCTTTTGCTAGACAAACCAAAGGGTAAGCCATTGGTGAACTGAATTGTTCATAAGAGGTTTTCTTAGGGCTAAGGCAATGTAAAAGAGTATGAATTAAAAATCTCCAATGAGGACAAAAACCACTCTTTTTGAAAGTAGCCCTTTTGTCAGTGGTATTGTACCCCATGGAAGAGAGACTTTCCCAAATTTCTGGCATGGGTAATGTGATGGTACCATTGAGATCATCCAATTGAAGAACTCTCCTCAAGGATGCCTCAGTAACATCAATAGTTACCCCATCCACTGTGGCTCTAAGAGCATCCACAGATTCATGTGTATCTCTATTTTCAATTGTTATAGAATGAACAGAATTCCAAAACTGTTTGATTTGAGAGATATAGATTGTGGGATTTAGAAGTAAAGCATACCTCACATGTGTGGTGTTAAGAAAATCCACAATCTGATGAAAAAGGGGACCACTCTTGTCGTTTGACTTTTCCAAATTGGCCACTTGGTTGTGCTCATCTGCAAAGGTGATTGAAACCATGGTGTTCTTTTGAGAAAAAAAATTATGTTAGTATCGAATTGAATGATTAACTTAGCCAATTGAGAAAAGAATATATATATTGCTAGGGTTTGAAGTAATGCGCAAGAAAGATTATCTATGTAAAAGATTTATCTTAGAAAGATAAATTGGAATTAGGTAAGTAGATAATCTTAAATAAAAGTTACCCTATTATTATGGAAAGCAGTTAGTTTTCTCAAAGGCTAGTAAAATATTTTGTTACTGACACAATAGTTGTAACGGCTAGTTCAACAGTGGTAAAAATTACACTGTCAGTGGAAACTGTGAACTAGCAGTGGAAATGTTTCACAAAAATTTTCAAGAGCAGTGGTAAAAATAAAGATATAAAAATTTGACTGCTCTCTTTATAGTTTTTAGCAAACTACCAGCTATCAACGGATTTGATATGTCTTTACCATGAGCCGTTTGCTATGGACTAGCCAACTCTTAATCATAAAGAATATGGTGAGTTGATGACCATATAGTTTTTGGTAAACTATCAACCATAAACGGATTTGTTAAGTCTTTACCAGTAGCCGTTTGCTCTGGACTAGTTGATTCTTATGTGGGTTAGACATGGTGAATCAATAACCATTTTTTGTGTATCTCAGTTATACACCTTTTATGATCATCTCCCAAAAAAAAAAACCTGCAATGGTTAGTTCAAAATATGGAAAGTATATATCTAAACTTGGTACTAACCAAAGTTACTTTTTTTTAACCAAAAACCCCTGTTCACAAATATCTTCTAAAAGTCAACTCAATAATATCTCTATTTACTTTTCAACCTACCTAAATAGGTGAAAGTAAATATCTCAATTAATGAGATCTTTTAGATGACTTTTTCCTATATAAAGGGGCTCGGATCAGCATTCCTTTTATCAAAACACATTAACTTTTCAAAAACCTAAAAATCACAATGAGCAAACTTCCAAACATAGTGAATATCTCCTCTGATTCTTCTGATTCAGAAGAATTTATCATAGCTTCTGAGTCATCCTCTGAAGGAACAGGGTGGTCAAGTTATTTTCCACCTTGTGCTTCAGCCTCTTCATCAAGAAAGCCACCAAAGAAGACAACTGCTAAGCCTGTTGCTCAACCTTCTTCTACACCAGCACCACCATCAGTACCTGCTCCAGCACCATCTTTGGAGTTCTACTCCAGTTCATCTGATGATTCAGATGATGAGACTTATTCCTTGGAAAAGGAGTTGCCAAGAGCATTGAATAAAGCTTTGGGAGCAGCTCTGGCCAATATGAAGCAGATTTCCATTCCTGAGATGCCTGCTAGACTACCAAGGCCTCCACCACAAGTTCTTGGGCTTGCTTGTCCAAGAATGCAGTCAACTTTTGAGAACAAAAGGAAGAGTGCATTGAAGAGCAAGCAAAACTACAAGGGCAAGGGGAAGAAGCCTGAAGAATAGCTTCTGGAGAAGTGTAGGATGTTATTAGCTTTTGTGTTTTGATGTTCTTATGATGTACTCTCTTTCCCTGTAATGGAATCAAATAAAATTTCTTTTTCTGTTTCCACTGTGAGAGCACATTTTACCACTGCTTGCCTTTTTGTTTCCACTGTTTGCTTTGCTTTCTGCATAAAAGTTAGTGGACAAACAAAATACAAGCATAACATATACAAACTTATACAATTAACAATTTGAGTACCAAAACCTCCCCTCAACACCAAAGACCATATAAAAAATAGTTATGGATTGAGCATTCCAATACCTGTAACCAAGTACTGAAATCTCCCCACATCAAGACCTTTTGTTAATAAATCAGCATAGTTATCATCAGTATGTATCTTGATAACCTGAATTAGTCTTTTCTCATAACAATCTCTTATAAAATGATGTCTAATTTCAATATGTTTGGTCTTTGTGTGTTGAACTGGATTTTTAATTATGCAAATGGTACTACTATTGTCAATGTAAATGATGGTATTCATAAAATTGTACCCATAGTCCAAAAGTTGATTTTGTAGCCATAAGACTTGAGCACAACAGCTTGCAGCAGCTACATACTCTGCTTCAGTTGATGAATTAGCCACCATTGTTTGCTTCTTGCACTGCCATGACACCAATCTATTGCCAAGAAATTGGCATCCACCTGTAGTAGACTTTCTATCCAAGCTTGCTCCAGCATAATCACTATCTGAGTAAGTGACCAATTCCAAAAGGGATTCTCTAGGATACCACAATCCTAGATTAGGAAAAGCTTTGAGATATTTGAAAATCTTCTTCACAGCAGTCAAGTGTGACTCTTTGGGAGTGACCTGAAACCTTGCACAAGTACATACTGCAAACATGATATCTGGCCTTGATGAAGTGAGATACATCAAAGAACCAATCATAGATATGTACATGTGTACATCAACTGCTTCTCCACTGTTTTCTTTTAGAAGCAGATGTGTACCCCTGTCTGCAGGTGAGCTTGAGGACTTTGCATCAGTGAACTTGAACTTCCTAAGTATCTCAGCCACATACTTGTCTTGATTAATGAAAATTCCATCTGGCCTTTGTTGTACTTGAAGTCCCAAAAAGAAAGTGAGTTCTCCCATGGAACTCATCTTAAACTCCTCCTTCATTAGTTTCTCAAATTCTTTGCACATCTCTGGCTTAGTAGATCCAAAAATGATATCATCAACATATACTTGTACTAGTAGAATATCATTCTTGTCTTTCTTGATGAACAAAGTTTGATCCACTCTTCCTCTATGAAACCCATGACTAATGAGATAAGTTGTTAAGGTTTCATACCATTTCCTTGGAGCCTGATGCAAGCCATAAAGTGCCTTGTTTGGATAGTCAGGATCTTCAAAACCTGGCGGTTGTGACACATACACCTCCTCATCAATTTGCCCATATAGAAAAGCACTTTTTACATCCATTTGATAGACTTTAAAGCCCATAAATGATGCATAGGCCAAAAACAGCCTAATTGCTTCAATTCTTGCAACTGGGGCAAACACTTCTTTATAATCAATACCCTCCTCCTGAGTGTATCCTTGAGCTACAAGCCTTGCCTTGTTCCTGATGACAATGCCTCTTTCATCCTTCTTGTTTCTGAACACCCATTTTGTACCTATTACCTTCTTGCCAGAGGGTAAATCACAGAGAACCCAAACCTTTTAAATTTTAAATTGGAGCAACTCTTCTTGCATTGCTTCCACCCAACTTTCATCTTCAAGAGCTTTGAATACATTCTTTGGTTCCATTTGTGACAGAAAACACATGAAGAGACATTCATTACACAACCACAACATGTATATATATAAATCCACATCAAGTACAATTACAACCACGACATGTACAACCACAACACGTATAACCATAACATGTATAACCACAACATGTATAATCACCACATGTATAACCACAACGTGTATAACCACAACGTATACATCCACAACCATAAAATAAACAACCACGACAAGTATAAATACAACCACAACATGTATAAATACAATAAGGATAAGGAACAACCACGAAACATCATAAATATAATCACAAC
>LBNU01024292.1:31609-47006 GCA_014162995.1 Artemisia annua | reverse complement strand
TCTTCCTCACATACCACTGCCAGATTCCACCATTCTCACCACTATTGTTCCTCGTCGAAGACGATTTGTTGGTGCTCGTAAGAGCGTTGTTCGCCCTAGCTACCACTATTCAAGATACTGCTCTCCTATTTACATCACCACCCCCCATACCCCACTACTATTCCCACTACTACTACCTCATGCTTCGCCAAAAAGCGTGCAAGATTCACCTCCTCCTACCACCATCACACAAAAAAAGAAAAAAAAAAAAAAAAACAAAAAAAAAACCAATAAAACGAAAAACCCCGATACTACCACCTACACCGACCCACCACCTACCCGGTTCAATAATAGGGTGAGACTTCCTAGTGAGGGAGGCATGCTGCTAGGGCCAACCTACTGCCCTCACTCTTGAGATGCTCAGCTGGTGAGCAAAAGGTTCAGATTGCGGTTTCACTACAGGCATTGATGGTTTGAGGATACCGATTGATGGGGAAGGTTGAGACTCGGCTGGGGGAGGCCGAGGAGCGATTGAGGGTCTTATTCAGGGTAGAGTTAGTAATTGGACGGGGGTGTCACATCAGGACCGTTTTATGGATCGCACGCAAGGAGAACTTAGAGCTGATTATTCAGCTTAGGGATGAGTTACCGCGAATCCGTGGACCTAGAGCCGAGATGACTCAGGAGCTCAGGGTCGACAGGGTCAGGAGTTGACATCACTTAGGCAGAGGGTAGACCGATGTGGAGAGTCGGGAGGATGCTCTTCAGCGTTACGGTTGAGCAGCTCAGAGAGATCGATTGTCATCATGGATGAGGGAGATCCGCCTACTGAGGGGAGGCCTGGTGGATCGGCGAGCACCCGGAGGTGCCTAGCATAGATCTGTATTGTATTAGCATTTACTATTTCCCAGTCCCGAGGTGTGGGACATATTATTAGAACATGTGTATCTTTGCTTGTTGTACAAAAAACTTAATCAAGTGTGACTCTATTATGGTCGAAATGTGGCTATGTAAATGATATCGGTCCATGTAGGCCGAACATTTTCATGTATTACTATTCACTGTGTTGCTGCATTTACTTTAATGATGTTTCGTGGTTTGTTTCCTTTATCCCCTTAAATCGTATGCACGGTTTTATACAGTTGTGGTTTGGGATGGGCTTCTCAACACTATTTTTAACATTTTCATCTATAACAGATGAATCACTAGCACTCTCAAAAACCTCAGTATCCTGCTTAACTTCTACCTCACTTTTAACAAACTTGGGAGGGCCACATTCAAGTATAGGTTCTTGAAAATCTTCTAGGCCTGTATGTGCTAAATCTATGCCTGGAGGTGCTGGAACACCTCTAAGTGGTGGTGGTACAGTATTGTATCCCAAACCAGACTTAGCCTTACTAGTTATTTGAGCATCCCAAATCTTTTCAATAGACTTAGATTGATAAAACAAGGTGTCAACAGATAAATTTACATTTTTATTCACCTTTGTAAGTCTTTCAACCTCTTCTTTTAAAGCCTCATTCACTGCTATCTTATGATCTAATTCTCTTTTAATGACAATCATATCATCACTGAATTTAAATTCATTTTCCCTATAATGCTCTAGTTGTTTTTCTAACACAGATATGCCTCTCCTAAGATTTGACACATTATAATTAGCAGCAAACAACTCTGTTCTTTGACTCTCACATAATTCATTAAGCCTTTCACATTATCTAGTTGCCCTACTTGTTTTAGAACAATTTTCAAAATTTTGTACCTCAGAGTCAGAGAAAGCCATGAGAGCATGTTCTGTAGCAATGAAACCAGCTTCTGTAGATTGCTCTTCATCAACATCAGCCATGAAACTCCAATCATAGCTTACACCATCAATTGCCAACATTGCCTTTGGTTCTTCCACTGTTGGCTCTTTCTTCTGCTTATACCAAGTGGATCTGTTATCCTGCTTCCTTGGTCTTCTGCATTCCCTAGCAAAATGTCCCAACTTGTGACAGTTGAAACACTCCACTTTATTCTTTTCAAACCCTGCAGTCTCACTTCCATTAATGTGGATTGGCTTGCCAGTCTTCTTGAAAAACTTCCTAGCTCTCATGCTAAGGAGAGCTATTTGCCATTTTATGTCCATCTCTTCTAAGTCATCATCATCAATTTGCTCTATGTCTTCATGAGTCAATATAGAGCCATTCACTTGAGTAGAGATGAATGCATAAAAGGTGGGATCACCTATACCAGCAACCTTCTTTTTAGAACCTGCAGTGGTAACAAGAGCATTACCAGTGGAAATAGTTGAACCAGCAGTGGCAAATTCATCATCACTATTAGCT
Source organism: Artemisia annua (assembly GCA_014162995.1). Lineage (NCBI taxonomy): Eukaryota > Viridiplantae > Streptophyta > Magnoliopsida > Asterales > Asteraceae > Artemisia > Artemisia annua. The sequence goes on along the minus strand of LBNU01024292.1, from coordinate 44,703 downwards.
TCACTGTCATCATTGTCAATTGAATTTGACATCAATGCCAAGCTCTTAGAGCTTGAACCTAGCTTTCCTGCCTTTTTTAACCTTTCAAGCAAACTATTGTTCTTTCATATTTCATATTGATCTTAATCAACCAAGTCTATTTCTCATCTCATTTCTTTCATTTGAATACTTGTGTTTACTAATATGGTGACCTAACAGATTTGATGATACAAAACAAGAAGAATGAAACATGAAGGGCTTGAAGTGACAAGAAGGGAAACTACAAAAAGATGGAGGATTTGGAAGATTCTAGAAGAATATTTAGTTTCCTAATTGTATTATGATTCTTCTTGTAAACCCTAGATGTCTCTAGTATATAAAGAGACATAGGGTCATTAGTTTTATTAAGTACGTACAAGATGTAAACATCAAAGGTGTGTGTGTGTTGGAACCTAGACGTAGGGAAAATGTCTAGGGTTAGTGGTTTATTAGTTTAGAGAGCATGTTCTACTTGATCAAGGTAGAACATGTTAATTTGTTTATTAGTGTTAGAGATTATGAATGAAAATCCTTGTTCATAATAATGATTGATTCTATGTTTGAATATTCCGCCTTCATTATTATGCGTTCCTAGATATAGTTAATATTAGACCTCGTCTAAGAGTCTTAAACGATCCAAGAAACTATTTTTGACCACGGTTTTAGTTTCTACATTTGGTTTAAGCAACAAAACACCAATAATGATTACGCTAGTCCTCTTTCATCGGATTTACGCCTAAAATTGGAAGTCAAAAAGATTTTGAACTATGAGATTGAACCTCGTGTGAAAGATATCAACTTAAGTTTTGATCGCTTTGAAAAGTATCTTGTCACTGAAATGAGAGAAGATTTAAAGTACGTTCATTCTCTCGAAGACGAATTTGATGAAAAATGCTTAATACTTGACATTCAAACAGAATTTTTCACAAATCAAATAGAGTCATTCAAGTCAGTATCTGTCAGCCATGAGTATGAGAATGTGAATTTTGAACAAACATCTTCTTTGAAATCTGAAAATCTTTATCTCAAAAAGAAAATCACCGAGCTTTCAAAAGAAGCAGCTGATGTCAAAGAAGAATTGTCAAAAAGAACAGCTCAGTTTGAGAAAGATCTTACAAAACTCGAAGCGCAAAGTATCTCTTTCCAACTAAAACTGCAAGAGAAGAATGAGAAAATGTTTTCTACAAACTCTTTGACATCGGTGCTTAAAGGAAAAGAAAATATTTTTGAAGAAAATTGTAATGATACCAAAATCAAGTTTGATTTTGACGAACTTGATACTAAAAATCTTGAATTGGAACATGTTGTGGCATCTTTACAAAAAGAAAATGAGCATTTGAAAGAGACTTACAAAAACTTGTTTGATTCAATCAAACGATCAAGAGTTCAGAATCAAATTTCAAACAAATCTGACTCCCAGATCGTCCAAAATCATCTTTTTGAAAAAGAAAAAACTGTGCTTCAAAAGAAAATTGTTGAATTGGAAAAGACGATTGCACAACAAACCAAGGATTTTGGTGATGCCAAAAATGATTTTTCAATCGAAACAGAAAAATATGAAAAATATTTTGCACGTCTTGAAAATCAAAATGCTTCTTTACATAAAAAACTGGCATTATCAGATCATCTTTCTCTTCAAAAATAATACAATGATTTGAGAACTTCATACAATGCCTTAAAAGCAAAGTTTGATGTTCTTAACCGGTCAAAAAGAAAATCTCATGTTTCAAACGAGTCTAAACCACAAGTAAGTGTTTCAGAGAAGGTTTACACGGGTGAATCTTCCAAACCGTTTTCAAAAAAGGTTACAACCTATTCTTTGCAAAAAGGAAGGAAGTTTTCAAAGAGATCTAATTTTTCTGAAACATTTACTCCTCAAAAGGTTTCAAATGCAAGTGCTCATGAAGAAAAGAATCAAGTTTTTCAAACTCCATACTCTCGTTTTACCCCGGTAAAGCCAGTGTGGAAACCCAAGCAAAGCCGTTCAAAACATTTGAAATATTCATACTCTAAAATGCTTCCGCTACAACAAAAGAATGGCTCTGCTTTGACAAATCCAAACTCTGGGAGGTTTCTATTTATCTCTAAAAGGAATTTCAACAATGGATGGAAAACTTCTTCTTCAATTTTTAAAACTCCAAGAGAATCACTGGGTTTCTCAAACAATTTTCAAAAGAAAAAGAGTTTAAATCACCGTTGATTCCACGAGCTTTATTTCAAAATGAAACACCGGTTTTCAGTCCTCGTTGGAATTCAACTTCTTTGTATCGGATTGAGACAACTTACAAATGGATTTCAAAATATGGTAAACCCGTTGGCGCCATGCTTAGATGGGTTCTAAAGATTGTTGTCTAATCCAACTCTCATAATGACTTCTTAGTATTTCAGCTAAGGACTCGGACTTCAACATAATGGCTTCTGGACACATCAGTTCAGGACCCGTGCTTCAAAGAAAGGAAAGTGCTTAATCATAACAAAGGCTTTAAATATTTTTTGAGCACTTATCCTAAAAACATAATGGCTTATGTACACATCACAGTGCATAACCCGCGATTTTCAAAGAAAGGACCCTGTTGTACATTTCAGTGCGACAATCCTAACAAAAAAGAAGACTTCTCACAAAAATCTTATCAACATCTTATTAATCTTGAGCCTAATTTATTCAAAATTTTTCAAAAGGTTTTCAAAACTTTTCAAAATTCTGCTCAAGATATAACTCCCTCAAAGTCTTAAAGGTTTAAATTTATCAAAAATACTCTATTTCTGAGGGGGAGTAATAATAAAAAAAAATGTTCCAAAAAAATCATGCTTTCTGTTAGCCTTGAAATTAATGTTATATGTGGAAATTGCAATAGTATCATATCACAAGGACTTGTTCTGACAATAGGACTTAGTTTACGTGACTTGTAGTATAAATACTCTCCTAGTTGCAACTAGGAGAGGTGGATGTCTCATTTGTAATAAGAAGTGTGTGTGTTTTCCTTCTTTCTCTCCCTAGAAAACACACACACCTTCCCCAATTCTTTAATCTAATTTTACCATGTTTAACCTTTATTTCGAGCATCCCCGACCTCCTAAATAGTGATTCGTGGTTATTACAAGTGGCATCAGAGCTAACCAGGGGCGATTCGTGGTGTTTTTGGGTGTTTTAGGTTGCTAGTCGTGGGTTTGGTGGATCGTTGATTTGTTTGGTGGCTGGTCGTGTAGTTTTAGCGCCACAAACATCTAGGGTTTCATCTTATTCTTGCGTATATGCTGTTAGCAATAAGTGGGTTTGATTATTGGGTGTTTATGGTGATTAGCGTGGTATTTGTAGGATGATTCTTAGGTATTATGTTCTTTTACGAGTATCACAATTAGGGTTTCGCGAGTATGAAGTTTTTGGGATTTTCTTGCGAGTATCAAATCTTGATAGCGAGTATGAGCTTCAAGTCTGCGAGTATGCAGTTGTGTCTAGCGAGTTTGGCTAGAAATCTTGCGAGTATGGATCTAGAAACCTTGCGAGTATGATCATAAAATTGCGAGTATGGAGAGAACTTTGCGAGTAAGGAGCAGAGGTTAGCGAGTATGGTGATTCTTTTAGTGAGTATGCTCTACATTTAGCGAGTATGGGAAATCTTACCGAGTATGCTTTGCGAGTATGGACACTATCTTGCGAGTATGAACCATAATCTTGCGAGTATGAACCATAATCTTGCGAGTATGGAATAAGGTTTTTGGTTTTTGCGANACACAACTTACAAATGGATTTCAAAATATGGTAAACCCGTTGGCGCCATGCTTAAATGGGTTCCAAAGATTGTTGTCTAATCCAACTCTCATAATGACTTCTTAGTATTTCAGCTAAGGACTCGGACTTCAACATAATGGCTTCTGGACACATCAGTTCAGGACCCGTGCTTCAAAGAAAGGAAAGTGCTTAATCATAACAAAGGCTTTAAATATTTTTTGAGCACTTATCCTAAAAACATAATGGCTTATGTACACATCACAGTGCATAACCTGCGATTTTCAAAGAAAGGACCCTGTTGTACATTTCAGTGCGACAATCCTAACAAAAAAGAAGACTTCTCACAAAAATCTTATCAACATCTTCTTAATCTTGAGCCTAATTTATTCAAAATTTTTCAAAAGGTTTTCAAAACTTTTCAAAATTCTGCTCAAGATATTACTCCCTCAAAGTCTTAAAGGTTTAAATTTATCAAAAATACTCTATTTCTGAGGGGAGTAATAATAAAAAAAATGTTCCAAAAAAGTTCATGCTTTCAAAGATAGAAACGGAATCACGATATGAAAAATACATGCTCAAGACATTTCTCCCCATAAGCTATCCAAAAACAAATGTTTTAATCAATCTGTATCAAAAATACCATGGATATGCTATTTTTGAGGGGGAGAAGACGTGATTAAAATGTGATCAAAAATGTTTAAAGATTGTGGCAGAATCTCGAAAGAGCTCGACTCAGATATAACCCTCAAATTGACGAAACTTAAATGTCAGTAATCAAAAAAACTTGTCCTGGACGGGTAATAATTTCAAGCTGGTCTAACCAGTGATGTAAACGTGTCTCGAATAGGACTTGTCTAAGTAGAATGTACCAATTCGAGAAACTTTCTTTGGACTTGACCAGGCCGGGTAATAATTTCAAGCTAGTCTAACTAGTGATTAAACGTGTCTCGAATCGGTCTTGTTCACTGAAAGTCGATCAATTCAAAAAGTGCGAACTCTATCCAACATGCGCAAATTTATATTAAAAACTTATGAGCACATGTGAAGGGGGAGTAATTCAGAAAAATGCAAAACTCTCAAAGTGTTTACCAAAAATGTATTATATAATCATAAACACTTTGAGAGATTTTACAAAGAGTTTTATGGCATGTGATCAACAATAGGATAGTCATGAAGTTATAAGGTGACTAAGGTTAAGAAAAACCGTCCTATGATCCGCCAGAGCCGGAGGGATCTACCTAAGGACAATTCCAGTAGAGTAGAATTAGAAGTCCTTAGGTATGATTGAAAAAAGGAGNGAGTTTTATGGCATGTGATCAACAATAGGATAGTCATGAAGTTATAAGGTGACTAAGGTTAAGAAAAACCGTCCTATGATCCGCCAGAGCCGGAGGGATCTACCTAAGGACAATTCCAGTAGAGTAGAATTAGAAGTCCTTAGGTATGATTGAAAAAAGGAGTAAATGAGAAAGGAGAAAGAAGGGGTTGAAGAATTAAAAAGAAAAGTAATGAAAAGAGTGAAAAGAAATAGCCCTTCATATGTTCATCCTTAGGGCAGACACCGGGTTCAATTCATATGCTAATGGTTGTTGCTAAGGCAACACCAGTATTGAAGATAAAGACGTCATGGACCCAGTGACGCACTGCACTTCACCTTTTAAGCCACTCAAGTTCTCTCAAAAGAGGTTGTTTCATTCTCACAGGGAACCTTGCATAATCTATCGACCGTTCATTACGAGCTATGTTGATATTGAAACAGGAGACGCCGCCCCGGTCTCCGATGACTAAAGGTGCACTTATTGAGTCTAGAGCTCCGAGATACATCAAAAGATCTCATAGGAACACATGATACTTCTACACTGGTTGTTCAACATTAAGGACGCCAGATGTAAACTTTAGAGTCCTACGCAGATCTTAGCAATCTGCCAGAACATTTATGAGAGGATTCACTAATGTGATTCTCTGCGATTGAATGGAAACTCCTGCCAGGGTGAACATCAAACAGCCCTGATAGCAGGTCACTTCGGTAATCTCTTGTGGGTTACGCTTAGTGTTCTCGGTGGTTCCAAACGGTCTACAGTCGTGGGGTGATATCCAGCGACTCACCCAATCGTTGATCTACTTCGGTAGATCTTGTAAGCTCTCTCGAGGGAATCCGATATGGGAACGGCCTTGCTAAGGGTTATAAGGAGTCTTTACACTATGCTGTTGACGATCTCTAATTCCGAACCTCTAAGTACCGGTTGTTTTATTGCTAACTGTTTTCATGCAGCATCACATCACCTCCATGATGAAAGATTCCACATGCTCATACATACAATTCGATGTCAATGAAAGTTCTCACAAAGATCAAAGCATATTAGAGTTCAAAGAAAGATTCTATGATACAAAAGGGAGTCTACAAAGTAAAGAGACAAAGATCAAAGTAAAAGAACGGGAACAACAAATGTATGTTTCATAAAGGCTAAAGAAGTATGAGCATGTTGGAAAGGAGTATAACCACCAAAGACTAAGAAGTGACAAAAGGCAGATGACACCATAATACAATCACAACCACAAAAAATAGAACAAAGAACAAAGAACAAAGAACAAAGAAAAGTCATTTAGCTAAGATCACAAAGCATGAAGGAACAAAGATTAAAGACTATTCTACAACGACACACAAAGCTCAAAGACAAAGAAGATAGAAAACCTAATCACGTGGAGCATCATTCGAATGACCACCCCTTAGGAGGAGATTGTTAGCATTAAAGAATATTAAAGAAAAGTGGCGGTCATTCAAGTTTTAGGAACTTTGTATTTCGTATGATAGAAATAGATATTGGGTGATGAGTGTGTAAATACTCATCATTTTTGTCACATTTGAACTGCCAAAACATCCAAAAACACCCACTAATACATCAAAATAGTGAAAATATTCCAAAAGTGTGTTTTATATGTTTCAGATGCAAAAAGATCAAAAACAGATAAAAAAATAATCAAAGTTTGCATAATTGGCAGTTTCAGTCCCTCAACTATCAAGAATTGACAAAACTAGTCCCTAAGCATTTATTTCCAATAAAAAGTCACCAAAGGTCATTTTGAAATCACAAATAATCATATTTAGTCCTTTGGTGGCAAGTTTGCAAAAATTACACAAATGGTCCTTCAAGTTTCAAAACTGGCAGAAATGGCCCCTGAGCAAAATATTTTGAATGAAAAAGTCATTTATGGTCCTTGGAAAGTAAAAGTTATCACAAATGGTCCTTGGAATAAGAATGTGGTGAAATTACAAGTTTGGCCCCTCAACTTTGACAAATTGGCAAAACAAGTCCCTGAAGTTCAAAAAGTGAAAAATATCAAAAAGGACCTTGTACTATTCATCACTTGGCAAGTTTAGCCCTTGGAATAACTTTGGAACAGTGCCACAAACCACCCCTCAAAAATCAGATTTTACATTTATGGTCCTTGTGCTAATAAACAAACCAAACGGACCTTTTTATCATTATAACCCAAAACCAACTCCTAAACCCACCATTACCCTTGGCCCATATCATCACCTGGCCCAACAAACAACCCAAAAACCCCTTATAACTCCCCCTTTAATAACCCACCCCAGGTCTGACCCCAGTCAAACCCACTATTCACCCCCATTTCCCTCCATACCACTGCACCAATACCACCTGGTTTTGCCAACCCAACTTGGCCACCACCACCCAGCTATCACCTCCACCACCCCTACCTGTCCCCTACACACTCCCAAGCATTAAATGCTCACCTGCAACAAACCTAACCACCCCCAATTGGATTGCTACCAATTTCCCGCCAAAATGGATTTGATGGCCAGGATCAAAAGAAGCCAATCCAAGGGTCTACAATTGAGTGGGAATAACTCAGAACTCCACATGGCTCTATAAAAGTGAAGAAAAGAAGAAAGAGAAGGGGTAGTTAATTAATTTTAGATGTAACTTAGTGTAAACATGTCGTTTTAGTATAATTTCATTTCTCAGTTGTAGTTCTTAGTTAAAGAAGGTTGTAAACTGTCTTTTTAGTGTAATAATAACTTTCTTGAACCTCAATTTAAAGTTTCCAGTTCTAATGCAGTTTATGCAAATTCTCATGAACTTCTCATCTTAATCTAAAAGTTGTTAAAAGCCTTTGTTTATTGATCCATTCAAGTTAGTTTGGCTTGTTATAAAGCTTTTATAAGCTCTGTAAGCATTTAAACCAATATCTCAAAAATATTCAAAAATAACAAGAAAATCAATGAAAAATAAAAAATCACTCAAGAAGATGAATGAACAGTGGAGCAGAGGAAATAATGGATTGCCTTTGATTTAGAGCCTCAAGGGAGGTTTTAGGACAGGTTTTGGTTCCTTGTTCTTGGTTTGGATCACACAGTGCCATTTGTAAGTCTTAACCTTATTTATGCAATTTACTGTATCTGTGCTCATGTGTGCTTATTTTCTATCTATTCTCACTCATTTATGCCTATTATTGCAAGTTATGCTTATTTGGTAGCCTAGGTTGAATTAGCATGAGATTTGTTCATTAACTGTTAAATTAGCTTAATATGCATTTCTAGGTTCTTGTTGTTCTTAGTTGTTTTTCTCAGTTCAATTAGCTTTAACTTTAGTCCTATAATTTGTTTCAACCATAAATCCAGTAGACCTAAGCTAAAAATTTAGATTTGTAGTGTAATTTTGCTTTTTAAGGGGTGTTTGGTTTAGCTGTTTAAGCTATGTACAAGGTGTGTATTGTAGTTGTTTTTGGTTGTGTTAAGTCACCTTAGGTTGTTTTAGGTCAGTCAAACCATAAAAACCATAGTCCTTTTGGAAAAAAAATCAAAAACCACATTCCTTCCCTTGATTTGTTCACTGTTAGCATGTGTTGGTTGCACAATCATAGGATTAGGTGAATAGGTTAGTAATTTAGCTTCTTTCACTTATATGCTAGCTTATCATCATGTTTTTAGTTACTTAGAAGCATTTAAAATCCACAAAAGTCAACTTAGGAGTATTTTCTCAAAAGTCAAAAATCACAAACTGTCAAAGTGGACAGATCTTTAAGATAATGTGTAGGGCTTAATATAGATTGAAACTGCTTTATTCTTGTTGATTTGTGTTGATTGGTTGCTTGTGTATCTGAATCAACAAATACATTTGGTTTTCAAGCTCATTTGCTCATAAAAGTTTGGCTTCAAAGTTGCATGTTTGCTCTGTTACCTCCCCTGTGCAAAGATGGTCAGACCTTGAGCTTGTTTTCTTTGGCTTGTAGATTATTACATAGTGAACCATATCTTATGCTCTTTGTTGTTTTGAGAAGGCCTTCTGGCCATCTTCTTATGCATGTGCTTATTTTTCTAATTGTTGCTTATTTCAACTGCTTATTATGGTTCTCAATGTTCACACATCACACTAACTACACTGACCCATCAGTGTAGTCAACCCTTTTTCATAAGCTCTTTTAGAGCTTTTCAGTGAACACAATCTTGTGTATTTGGGCTTTTTGGAAAGCTCAGTGGGCAACCTTTTTTGTTCTAGGCTTCTTTTGTGACTTGGGAGCTTATTTAATAAGCTCACACAAGCCTGCAACCTAGTACTTTGGCCTGTTTGTTTTCTGTGGGATTTGGATTTGCTTAATTCTTATTTTTAGCTTATCCAGTCCCTTTTTCTTGTCTCTTTAGCTTATTTCTAGTCCCCTCAACTAGTTTGTAGCTTATTTTACTTTTGGTTCCAGCTCAGTAGCTTGTTGTGAGCTTTTTCAAAGCTAAAAATCTCATTTTAGCTTATAATCTCAACTGATAAGCTCATAAGCTTGCACACTGCTTATTTCAAGTTTCTAAATAGTTTGTCTTCATAAAAGTTACTTATTTTTAGTATTAAAATAGTTTTGTAAAAGAAAAAAAACACAAAAACATCATTTTAAAATTAGTGATAGCTTCTATTTAAGCCATTTGGCTTATTGTTCAGCTTTTTCAAAAAGCAATTTTCATTTTTATAATTTTGTTAAATTCCTGACATCTTTTAGTATTTGTAGTAATTTTCTTAGATTTTTATCTTTTCATTTAGTATTTATAATAATTAATATTAGTTTAATTAGTTTTAATAGAAAAACCAAAAATAAAATCCTCTACTATTTAATTTTAATCACTAGTACTTTTTTATATTTTTCCTAGCTTTTAAAAATCATTTAGTATTTTTATAAAATATTTTCATAATTATTACGGTTCATTTTCTATTTATCTTAATTAAATTAGTTTAAATAGTTTTTAATTAGTAATTAAGTAAATAATTAGTAAAATAGTTTAATAATAATTTTTATAAACTTTTTATAACTTTTTAAGGTTCCTGTAATATTTAATTAGAATATTTCATAATTATCTAATTCATTTTTAGTATTATTAGTAATTTAAATTAGTTTAATTAGTTTAATTAATATAATTAGTAATTAATTAATATTAAATTCAGAAAAAGACAAAAATACATATTTTTAGTTTTTATAATATTTTTAAGTTATTTTAGAGTTTTTAAAAATAATTTTTCATTTTCTTAGTTTTATTTATTATTATATTATATTTAGTTTAATTTAAATATAATTATAAGTATTAAATAGTTTTAATTAATATTAAATAATAAAATAATCATAAAAAAATATTTTTCTTTTTTATAAAATTTTCTTTTTATTTTAAAATTGTAAAAGTTTCATTTTCACCCCTTGTCGTTTATTTTTTTGTAATTCCCATTTTTCCAGTACGCATTTGCATTTTAGGTTTATCTGATTTCCTGTATTTTGTTAATATTGTTCCATAATCTTAATTTCAAGCAATCAGTAGTGTAAACTCAATCCAAATCTTTATCTGGTTACTATTCCCAAGTCACTCATTCTCAAAACGTTTCCAAAACACAATTTCAATCTCGCTGGGACATAACGTGTAACACCCCCAATTTCGTGATACGCAGCGGAATTCAAACTGGGTGTTACTTCATGGCAAAACAGTTATAACAATAGAAAACGAACTCTAATTGAGTCGTTTTAAAAGATTTATCATTCAAATTATATAAATATCAGAGTTTACAAAATGAGGTCCCAGATGGTTCCATGTTTACAATTTAAATTAAATGAGTTTTCGAATGATAATAAAATTTATAGCCTTCTTGAGTATCCGTGCTCCTCCGTGCCAGCCTCGATCATTATGGACCTGAAATACATGCTTAAACTGTCAACACTAAGGTTGAGTGAAATTGATAGAGTTTATTAAATGGTTGAACACAATATATTTGTAGTGTGAGTTAATTAGACTCATACTCATGGTTGAAAAACAGAACGGTTATTATTATTCACTGAGCTCATGTAGCCAATACGTTAACGGGTACCAATATCAATCGGTGGAGTTACCCCGGTAGGTACTTTGCCGTCATACCTAAGTCTCAAATATTAGTGCATTTGTTTGAACGTACTTAGTCAATACAAATGGGATTCGTCAATCCAAATAGGCCTATTCACAATATTCGCGCTCACTACTAATAGTGATTAAATGGTTCATGATAAGGGGTCTTGGATTGGCAAGGATGGTACTTAGTGACAATAAAACAATTAGGCAAGCATACAATTGAAAAGCATTGTGTTCGGTTGAAAATAATAGCATGTATTCCCCCAAGGGTTTGTAAAACAATTAAGTAATGGAAAGTGGGGCTATGAACTCACCGTGAGTTGGATGATGTATAATGAGAATGACGGATATGCCGTGAGAACTTCTACGAGCAACCTAGAATAATTGTTGCAACTTAGGTTTGGAATAATGTCTAAGAAAACATAAATGTGCCTATATATGTCTTTCATATTGTTCATGATGTAGTACTTAGTATGTTGTATATGTCGTTATATAAAAACGGTTTATGAAACATGTTTAGTTTATATCTTGTACTACCGTTCGGGCCATCATAATTCAGAGGTCATGTAGTAAACGTTCGAGGAGCTAGGACACTTTAAATCGTCAATCCAGCAACTCATCGATCCGTTTACCCAAATTAACCCCTCACATGAAGCTCCCTAGTATTGTAGTGTTCGATAGAAGATATATGTTTTCGGTCATAAAAAGTTACATGTCCGAAGGTCGAATAAACTTATGAAAGTTTATTTTGAATGAAGATTGTTATCTTTATAAGTTTCTTAAGTCTAGTACGGATGTGATATTACTTGCGAAATCTCATGGTCATTGAATGGAGTAGATCCAAATTGGTTGGTTATGTTACAACTAACACTTTAGTTAATGATTTCGGTTTAGAAAGCTTTAAGGTCTTTGCCGTGGCTTTGGTCTTGGCTACCATGGTCTTGAGACTCAGCCTTGGCCTTAACCGTTGCTGTGGTCTCGGCCTAAGGCCATTAGGCCACTTGGTTTTACTTAACCATAACCAATACATGGTCATTTGGGTATTAAAAAGGGCTGTTAAGAATTTGAAGAAAAATATCACTCGTTATGCATTTTCAGGGTTCGAGCTTCTTTGACCCTGAACGAAAACGTTGTTCCGGACAACTTTCGTGTTTTAACTTTTTGATGAAACGGATCAGAAGGGCCTCGAAAAAATACGGATTTCAAACATAATGCTATTAGGCAGTTTCGGGTCTTTAGGTTTGCTAACTTCTTTTAGCCATAACTTTTGACTCGTATACTCGTTTTTGATGATTCAAATTGCTATGTTTTCCTTTTTAAGTCCCTTATAACAGTAGGTAAGTGTATCATATCATGATTACACTATTTTGGTCGTGGTTCTCAATATAAGCTACTAGTTTCCTTGATTACTTAACATAGGTTAACATGTAGTGTTCTTAACTTGTATTAAAGATTTTTATACATCATGAACAAAACATAAAGAACATATATAGCATAAAGGATGTATGAAAAGCATGTAAATGATATTGAGCAAGAGGGTGTGTTGGGGTTTCTTACAACTTTTGGCTTTCTAAAGAAAGGAAGTTAAGAACAAGGATTTGGACTTTGATTGAGCAACTTTCTCTTCTCTTTGGCAATACTTCTACACTTTTGATAGCAAGTTGAGATGGATTGAAAGCTCTTGAAGTCTTCTACTAGAATACTTCTTGTTGTAGCTTGGAGTTCACCAAAGGAAGGAAGAAACTTGAATTTGGATCAATCAAAACTTAACAAGAGTTTTGGAATTGATAAGAACCTTGTGTTTCTTGAATAATACTTGGAGTAGAGAGAAAATTAGGAGTGTGTTTGTGTGTGTGAGGTTATGAACGACCAAGAGAGGGTGATGAGGGTTATATAGGGCCTTGAGGAGGTGCTAGGAAGGTGACTAACCAAGCTTGTTAGCTAAGTCTTGCATATGTGAAGTAAACTTAGCAC
>LBNU01024292.1:8026-31508 GCA_014162995.1 Artemisia annua | reverse complement strand
CAGGGTTTAAGCAACCCGCTGGTACTTACCACTCACTTTATATTTTATTATGGAGTATATTGACAAGTTTAATCATTCTTTCAGTTTCGTATTTTTACGATACCGTTTTACGTTTCGTGACTTAACAACTTACCATTAGCAATTACCGGGACATAACTGACTCCGAAACAAAGATAATATCTACACATCACCAATAATCAACCCTACCATCGGGTTGCTTAAACCCTGTTAAAACTGGAAACGCGGGTCTAAAATGCGCAATTCGCGTAAAACGCTGAACTGGAAAATGCGCAATTCGCGTAAAACGCTGAACTGGAAAACGTAAAATTCCAAAATTCTTGAGAATGTCACGGAAGGTGAAAAAATTATATTTCTCTTGTTTGTGAAGTTGTGGGGACATATCGGGATGCCTGAATGACGTTTAAACCTTAAAGTAATTCTCGGACACGGTTTCGTGATTTTTGCAGAAATGATCCGACGAGTGTCAAACTCTCGGATTATCATTAAAATAGGTTAACTTACGAGAATGTGAAATAAAAATTTCGGGGATGAATAGTGACGATGAATAGTAAAGTGAACAGTAACCATGAATAGTAAAAATGAATAGTAAAATTTTTGGGAATAGAAATTAACCTGAAAATGCGAGTTGTTACTTAACGACCGGGAATACACTGTGCTTACACCGGATAATAAATTGATCTCTCCTCTCTCAGATTTGACTTGTTGACCACACCTGGTTAACTGGTTAGTTTGGGAGGAGTCAAATTTTGGCGCCGCTGCCGGGGAGGTTGTTGCGTGTTTTAAAAACGTTTAAGTTTAGTGATTTTCAAAACCCTCCTTGTACAAATCACATCACTTTGTAAAAATTTTTTGCAAAAATCTTAATCATATCAGAAAAAGTTCATTAACACTTTTCCTAAAGTGTTAACAACACCAAATAAATCATAAACAACAAAACAAATCGTTAAGTTAAATTACTTCGATTCTTTAAGATTACAACCTATACAGGTGGAATACGGAGGTTCTGACATTAAATTGCGAACCGAAGAGAGACCCATTCTATCTCTCCCGCCACCCTGCGAGTAGTCTTAAAGGAACGATTTCGGTTAACGAATCGATTCCAAAAATATTTCCAAAAGTTTTTTCACACACACCCAAAAAACCAAAAACATTTGTTTTCTTGTTAAATAAATACGTAAAATATTACCACCGCAAATCAAGGCAGAATACAACCCAACTGGGTGTATGACCATTAATAAGTTCCCAAACATAAGATTAAAACTTGCCATTGTACTCTTGTGAATCGGTGTACCTTTTTTAAAGAAGCCATTCACATTGTGGTTATTGGTTTAAGTTCACTGTCGTTTTGCCTCGGTCTTGTTTTACTTGTGATTGTTTTTACAATATGTTTCTTAAAAACTCCCAAACCTTTACCCTCTTACCCTTTTGATTCTTTATCCCTTACCCTCTGTAACCATTTGATTCTTTCTATGTCTCATCCTCACCCTCTTGATTGTCAATGGTGTAGTGGTCCTTATAATGGTGGGAATTGCCCCAGTTGTGGCATGGTAGAGTCAGGAAACGGGTCTGTCTATAACCAGAATCCCTATTCCTACCATGACACAGCTGATTTATTCCATCAGCCACCAAACCATGAGATACTAACATACTCGTGTGAATTTTGTGGAAGTCCTCACCAAGGATTTGAGTGTCAAACCAGGAACACGTTTGTCTATGAACAGTTTCCCGGTAACACTCAGAACTTTGAAAATGACCAAATTCCATGTTATTCACCAAACCAGTCACAACAATCATATTATTGTGAGTACTGTGGAGGTCCCCACTTCAGATCTGATTGTCAAACAGGGAACCCATTTCCTTGTAACAATTATGACAATTCGTATCATGACCAACCTCCACAGTGCCAAATGATTCAAACAACTCCTCAATTCCCGCAAGACCTTTGTCTAGAGGCTCTTGAGATATTGAAAGAACTTAAGGAGGAGTTGGCAAATATTTCGCTTCGCCATGCTCCAAGTTCTTCTTGTGCGTATTGTGGGGGTCCTCATGATGATTTTCAATGTCAACCGTATTATAATCCTGAACATTGTTCTAGTTCTGATACATCCAGTTTTGACACATCCACACCCCCACAACTTCCACTCATTCAATATTCACGTGATAAATCTATCGCGGAATTACTTGCAGAAGAACGAGCTACTAGAAACGAAAAGAGCATGGAAGAATTACTTGTCGAAGAACAAGCAGCTATAACACGTGCCAAATTTTGTAATGCTACTCTTCTCGATTACGATGATGACAGTGATGATGAAGATACCCTTGATATTCTTCAAGATTCATCTAGTTCATCAGTTAAAATTCGTTATCACACCCGAAGTTCCCACTAACTCTCTAAACATGGGGGACGAGCATCTTGACACTGTTCCTGAAAAGGAATCGGACGAATTCATAAAGTCTAGTGTTGAGAACCTTGTCCCAATCCCAAGTGAGTCACAGGGAATTCTTGAGCATATGAGTGATTTCCCTTCCCCTCTTGAGTGTTCAAAAGATCAATTTGAGACTTTCTCCGATTCTAACGATGATTGTACATCTTATGGAGACATTGAATATGTTGAGGCATCACTTCCAAATTCTGATGCTAATCCTCTTCTTGAGGAGTTCGCCGATGAACTCACTCACATCAATCCACTTCCATCGGGAAGTGATGATGATCTCTTTGATGTCGAAGCTGATCTGGGAGAAATCGAAAGTCTCTTATATCATGATCCATCACTCCATTCTTATCCCAACATCGAGCTTAGTAATTCACATACTGATGAGAATTCTTTTTCTTATGGAGACATCAGTTATGTGGAAGAATTACCTTCTGAGCTTGTCAGCCTACAAGAGAATGTTAATCACCTTGTTCCCGAAGCATTCAAAGCAACTTTCACCAATCGTCTCTTTGAATTCGAATCTGAATTCACGTTAATTTCTGATAATCCAATCTTTGATATTCAGACGAGGATAGTAATGAGTCTGTAATGAAACAAGGGTTCACAGATTTGCATCATGTGAATAACTCTATTCACGAGGAGTTCTCCGGTGAACTCACTCACCTTAATCCTCTTCCACCAGGAATTGAGAATTCAATTAATGGGGTATTTGAGCAAAATGATCTACATCATTTGTTACCCGAGATTGAATCATTTTCTTTTGAGGATTTTACCATGGTTGATATTCCAAAATCATTCCTCTCCGAGGATAAAATCTTCAAACCCGGTATATTACCGTTTGAGGAAACTCACATGGATGAGTTGTCTTACAAAACTCCCGATAAGAATTTAAAGTTACAAACCTCATCCGAGGAACTTATAATTTGGGAGTATGATCACTTTGATCTTAAGAAAGATCATAACCCGGGGGGAGATGCACTTATTCATGAGAATTTGCATATTAATGACAAAATTCCCACCCTCCCACCCGGGATGTTTTCTAAACCAAAGAGCTTAACCGATAAAATCCAAATTAGTGCTACTGCACTTGATCCGGAGGATGAAGATCTTGTCATGATTGTTATCATGACATTCTTTCTTTTCTTCACCTACCTGGTGACTTCCTCTCTTTTTCACTCATTCGGGAGTGAAGATACCATATTTGACCCCGGCATCATCGCTTATAGTTTCTACTATTTATAGCCGGGTTTATCTCATCGGTGTGGAACTTTCACGTACTTCAATGTTTTTCCAAACATCTTGAATGAAAGTCCGATGGAGATTATCTTTTCCACTTGCTTCCCCAAGAACCAATGAATGCGGGGATCGAGTCAAGCTAGTGATTCGGTGATCAAAAACATTAGCATGCCATGGGTTATCACCCGTGTTTCTGACTTCTTTCAACTTTCTAACACCCTAGTGTGGGGGAGATGCCCCTGCATGTACATATCTTTAAAAAAAAATCATCATCATTTTAAAAGCAGTGATAGCTTCTATTTAAGAAGCTTTAGCTTTATAGCTTATTTATCAACTTTGGTTCCCACACTTGCCTAAAATTCTAAGTTTTTACATCTCAAAGTATCGGCATAATGGCCGGGACTTTGAATATTGAGGGCAATATTCAATTCTAGTGTGGGGGGGGGGGAATTCTGCCTAATTTGATTACATTTTTACCATCTAAATGCCGTAATACCCCCATTTTGACCAAAAATTTTTTCTGGTGTGAGTGCTTTGCACTAACACGACAAATGGTTATCAGTCCACCATGTCTCATCCACATAAGGTCTGGCTAATCCGAGAGCAAACGGCTCCCGGTAAAGATATCTCAAATCCGTTTACGGCTTGCAATTTGCCAAAAATTGTATGGTATTCAGCTCACCATATCTTTGAATCGTGAAGAGTTGGCTAGTCCAGAAGCAAACGGTTTTTGGTAAAGACAAATCAAATCCGTTGACAGCTGATGATTTGCTCAAAATCATATGGTTATCAGTGTACCATAGTTCTTACTTGAACTGAAACATTTGGCTACTCCAGAAGTAATGGCTTTTGGTAAAGAGACATCAAATCCATTAAGTTTTCATAAAAGATTGCTAGGGAATAGCAATATCTTAGTGTGGGGGATTCATGAGTGTGCCAAAACATCCAAAAACACCCAATAATGCATCAAAATAGTGAAAATATTCCAAAAGTGTGTTTTATATGTTTCAGATGCAAAAAGATCAAAAACAGATAAAAAAAAATCAAAGTTTGCATAATTGACAGTTTCAGTCCCTCAACTATCAAGAATTGACAAAACTAGTCCCTAAGCATTTATTTTCAATAAAAAGTCACCAAAGGTCCTTTTGAAATCACAAATAATCATATTTAGTCTTTTGGTGGCAAGTTTGTAAAAATTACACAATTAGTCCTTCAAGTTTCAAAACTGGCAGAAATAGCCCCTGAGCAAAATATTTTGAATGAAAAAGTCATTTATGGTCCTTGGAAAGTAAAAGTTATCACAAATGGTCCTTGGAATAAGAATGTGGTGAAATTATAAGTTTGGCCCCTCAACTTTGACAAATTGGCAAAACAAGTCCCTGAAGTTCAAAAAGTGAAAAATATCAAAAAGGNTATGCCTATTATTGCAAGTTATGCTTATTTGGTAGCCTAGGTTGAATTAGCATGAGATTTGTTCATTAACTGTTAAATTAGCTTAATATGCATTTCTAGGTTCTTGTTGTTCTTAGTTGTTTTTCTCAGTTCAATTAGCTTTAACTTTAGTCCTATAATTTGTTTCAACCATAAATCCAGTAGACCTAAGCTAAAAATTTAGATTTGTAGTGTAATTTTGCTTTTTAAGGGGTGTTTGGTTTAGCTGTTTAAGCTATGTACAAGGTGTGTATTGTAGTTGTTTTTGGTTGTGTTAAGTCACCTTAGGTTGTTTTAGGTCAGTCAAACCATAAAAACCATAGTCCTTTTGGAAAAAAAATCAAAAACCACAGTCCTTCCCTTGATTTGTTCACTGTTAGCATGTGTTGGTTGCACAATCATAGGATTAGGTGAATAGGTTAGTATTTTAGCTTCTTTCACTTATATGCTAGCTTATCATCATGTTTTTAGTTACTTAGAAGCATTTAAAATCCACAAAAGTCAACTTAGGAGTATTTTCTCAAAAGTCAAAAATCACAAACTGTCAAAGTGGACAGATCTTTAAGATAATATGTAGGGCTTAATATAGATTGAAACTGCTTTATTCTTGTTGATTTGTGTTGATTGGTTGCTTGTGTATCTGAATCAACAAATACATTTGGTTTTCAAGCTCATTTGCTCATAAAAGTTTGGCTTCAAAGTTGCATGTTTGCTCTGTTACCTCCCCTGTGCAAAGATGGTCAGACCTTGAGCTTGTTTTCTTTGGCTTGTAGATTATTACATAGTGAACCATATCTTATGCTCTTTGTTGTTTTGAGAAGGCCTTCTGGCCATCTTCTTATGCATGTGCTTATTTTTCTAATTGTTGCTTATTTCAACTGCTTATTATGGTTCTCAATGTTCACACATCACACTAACTACACTGACCCATCAGTGTAGTCAACCCTTTTTCATAAGCTCTTTTAGAGCTTTTCAGTGAACACAATCTTGTGTATTTGGGCTTTTTGGAAAGCTCAGTGGGCAACCTTTTTTGTTCTAGGCTTCTTTTGTGGTTGGGAGCTTATTTAATAAGCTCACACAAGCCTGCAACCTAGTACTTTGGCCTGTTTGTTTTCTGTGGGATTTGGATTTGCTTAATTCTTATTTTTAGCTTATCCAGTCCCTTTTTCTTGTCTCTTTAGCTTATTTCTAGCCCCCTCAACTAGTTTGCAGCTTATTTTACTTTTGGTTCCAGCTCAGTAGCTTGTTGTGAGCTTTTTCAAAGCTAAAAATCTCATTTTAGCTTATAATCTCAACTGATAAGCTCATAAGCTTGCACACTGCTTATTTCAAGTTTCTAAATAGTTTGTCTTCATAAAAGTTACTTATTTTTAGTATTAAAATAGTTTTGTAAAAGAAAAAAAACACAAAAACATCCTTTTAAAATTAGTGATAGCTTCTATTTAAGCCATTTGGCTTATTGTTCAGATTTTTCAAAAAGCAATTTTCATTTTTATAATTTTGTTAAATTCCTGACATCTTTTAGTATTTGTAATAATTTTCTTAGATTTTTATCTTTTCATTTAGTATTTATAATAATTAATATTAGTTTAATTAGTTTTAATAGAAAAACCAAAAATAAAATCCTCTACTGTTTAATTTTAACCACTAGTACTTTTTTATATTTTTCCTAGCTTTTATAAATCATCTAGTATTTTTATAAAATATTTTCATAATTATTACTATTATTTTCTATTTATCTTAATTAAATTAGTTTAAATAGTTTTTAATTAGTAATTAAGTTAATAATTAGTAAAATAGTTTAATAATAATTTTTATAAACTTTTTATAATTTTTTAAGGTTCATGTATTAGTTAATTAGTTTTATAAAATATTTCAGAATTATCTAATTCATTTTTAGTATTATTAGTAATTTAAATTAGTTTAATTAATATAATTAGTAATTAATTAATATTAAATTCAGAAAAAGACAAAAATACATATTTTTAGTTTTTATAATATTTTTAAGTTATTTTAGAGTTTTTAAAAATAATTTTTCATTTTCTTAGTTTTATTTATTATTATATTATATTTAGTTTAATTTAAATATAATTATAAGTATTAAATAGTTTTAATTAATATTAAATAATAAAATAATCAAAAAAAAATATTTTTCTTTTTTATAAAATTTTCTTTTTATTTTAAGTTTGTAAAAGTTTCATTTTCACCCCTTGTAGTTTATTTTTGTGTAATTCCCATTTTTCCAGTACGCATTTGCATTTTAGGTTTATCTGATTTCCTGTATTTGTTAATATTGTTCCATAATCTTAATTTCAAGCAATCAGTAGTGTAAAATCAATCCAAATCTTTATCTGGTTACTATTCCCAAGTCACTCATTCCCAAAACGTTTCCAAAACACAATTTCAATCTCGTTGGGACATAACGACCCAGGGATACACTGTGCTTACACCGGATCATAAATTGATCTCTCCTCTCTCAGATTTGACTTGTTGACCATACCTGGTTAACTGGTTAGTTTAGGAGGAGTTCTTGGGCCTTGGACTTGATAAGCTAATATGTTAAGAGTTAAGTTAGATAAGCCTTATGTTATATATCATGTAAACCAAGTCCAAGCCCAAGCCCAAAGAAAGCCCATCCATCCTTATGATGGGTGTATAAAAGGCACACCTCCCTTCATTTGTAAGGTGTGCTTAAGTGTGTAATGTGTGTGTTTTATTAATAAAAGCTCCTTACTTTATGTCTCTACTTTCTCTCTCTAACATACACATCATTCAAGTCACCAACGTGCTTCAAAGATTAGTGATATAAGTTAGATCTAAGGTCATACATCTTATAAACCCATGTAAAACTAATTACAACATCATGACGAGCATTAAATTATCTTTCATTAGAGAGACACTTCTACATACTTCGACGATTTTCTTTTTCGATATTTTTTTGAAACTGTTGTAATTTACGTCCTAAAGAATCATATGTGATTTGTCTAATCAAATGTGATTTGTAATATTAAAAAACACATGTGATTTGTATAATCAAATATGAGTTGTAATATTAAAATCACATGTGATTTGCAACATCTAATATGATTTATAAAATACATGTGGTTGTAATATGAAAAATCATATGTGATTTGTGAAGACACACCTGATTTGTGATTTGAACTCAAACTCATATCACAAATGACATGTGATTTCGTATTTTCTAAAAAAGTTTAATACCCATTAAAAAACAAAAAAAGATATAGAAAATATATCGAAGTGCTCATCTATTGAAAGATAAAAAAAATTCTCGTCACGATTGTGTATTTTTTGTCTTTTAACAATTTACCTTTTTATGACAATTTTATTCTCAAATAGGAAGGTGTCAAGTGAGTTTTCTTATTTTTATGAAAAATGAATTGCATGTATTTGTTCATTTGATCTTTGATATTTTCTTGATCTTTATTTACCTTACCCCTCGTTTTGTTATCATGCTCATATAATTTTGAAACGGTTGTCAATTAAATCACGCTTCGCTATGGGCTTTTGATTCTTATATGATATTGTTTTATTTGTTGATTAACTATCGATTTCTTTGAAATTAATTCCTACAAAATGTATGAAAGCTTTATTACCTTTCATATTCCGAAAAAAATAAAAATATAAAACGTCAAAGTAAGAATTTATTCACGGAATCGCTTACTCTTGTATGCAATCGCTTCGATCGATCAACTTATGGTTTGTAGGGGAGATTCATCACATTGGGTCAGTATCCACCAGTACTACATATGTAGAATGATAGTTCGATCATATTTACAGTTGGAGAGTACGGGATCGACTAGTTGACTAAGGGTTGGGAAACCCTTAAGTCGGCCGAATAGAGGATGAGAAAGGTGAGAATTTCGGTTAGCGTTAGGATGGAATGAATGAGATATAGTTTAGGATGTCTTGGCATTTATAGGGCACCTAATCAGTTGGATCCAACCTTCTTCTCTTCTTTTCTATACCAAAGGTTACACTGGTAGATGCAACATCTATAGCTAAAGCTTCAATGTTTACCCTCCTAAACTTTCTTCAACATCTATTGCTAGAGCATCAGCAAGTACTAAAGCTTCATCTCTGAGTTCATTGTTTAGAAAAGACACATTCTGAATAACTAGTTCTAACTTAGCATACAACACATCAATCTTTGCCTGTTGATAAAGTCCATCATATACTTGATCATCCTGCCAATCAACTTCTATTTCTTGGTGGAAGAAATCATCATGTATCCCTGTCTCCAACTCACCTTCCAAACCCTGTTCAACTTCAGGTTCACCCAGACCCTTTTTAACATCATCTTGACTAAGTTTCTTTATAATGTTGTCAAGCGTTTGATTCATATCTGCCACAGTCTCTTCTTGACAGTCCTAAGTTTCTTGGCTTAGCCTATCCTTAACTTTCTCATACTTATCTTCTAGTAAGAAGTCAATCTTGATCAAGATGTTTCTGAACTCATACTCATCACTCAACTTTTTTGCCTTTTTTTTGTTCTTTCCTTCATCAGAGATCAGACCATGGTTTTGGAATAAGAAGCTCATCATGCAAATGTACGAAAGAGGCATTCTCATCGTCCCTGCATCCAACCTTACTAGATGAAGCATGGGTTGAAGTATCAACCTATTTTCCATCATTTCCCATTTTAGTAGCACCATGCCACTCTAGCAAACACAAATCTCCAGCTTTCTCAGATTCCTTAACGACATCACTATTATCTATATCTTCAATCACAACACCCTTACCACGACTATTCCTCATGTCCAACAAATATTGCTTGACTGATGAAAAACCCTCTTCAATTTTAAACATTATTTTCTTAAACCAAGGCACGTATTTCAACAATATCATAACATCTTCCTCACTCATCAATGAAACCAACCCATGATCCAAAAATTCCTCAACGATCCTAAAATGTGTAAAGATAATACTATCATCCCTTAATCCTAGCTCATCTAACATCCCAACAAGCTGTTGAATGTAGAAGTAGTTAATATCAATCAGGTCAAATAGGCTATATGTGCGAACTGATATTTCGGTTTGATAGATTTGTGAAGGCCCCATTGTGGTGGATTTTTAGAGAGTACAGTGCACCATTATAATTTGGTTAGAAAAAAAAACAACAAATTAAAAGTTTGCATATCACATAACCTACAATGTACAAATGCATGTTCGAATAAGAAAAACAAATGATAACTTAAAACATCTAAGCTACCGTAAATAGGACCAAACTCATTGGTCATGAGCTCAGGAGTTCAAATCTGCCAAAGTAGGCAAACCACTATCATTTTGTTTGTGGGTGTGTGATTTGATCGGTTGAAACAAGATATAATGTGTTTGTGTGTGTGATTTGATTGATTTTTACAAGTAAGTTTAGTTGCAAAGTATGTCCTTATGGATTTTCGTGCCTTGGGAATGTAGCAGGTGTGGAAATGGCGGGAAAATGAAAATTACAAAAATACCCTCACGTAGAATGCACGTGAGGACTCACTAACGGGATTTTGTAATGCTTGTTTGCCAAAATGGAAGATTTGCAACAAACTAGCAATCTCAGGGGCATTGTTCGCGAAAAGTGCAAACATTAGGTACACAACTCGCGCATTTTCTTAAAAGGCATTTTTCGCAAAAATGACAAACATTAAAGACAATTTTTGCAGTTTACCATTAAAACTTGCATGTTTATATAGGAATTCTATATCATAATAAGTTTGTATAAACCCATAATTTTTACACATGTTAAGCACACTAATACAAGAAAAGTACTCAGAAACTAACACAAAAATACACAAAAGTGTACTTTTGTGTGGATTTCTAACTTCTTTTTAGTGAGTCTTATAATAATTTTGGTGTGTTTAACTTGTGTCCTTAAAGCACAATTTAGAAAAGCTCGATTTTTAGTTGTAGAAGTAAAATTGATAGAAATATAAGCCAAATTAAAATAAATTCATATGTCATCGTATAATCTAATCTTAAACAAATACATCTGAATCGTAAAGATGCAAGTATCCCTTAACATTATTACTTTCATCTCACATTAAAATCATGTGTTTTAAAACCAGCCACGACGTACAAATAACTAAATAAGCAAACCTTCTTATTTATATGATGGCGTCTCTAAAATAAGACAACAAAGTTAGTCACTAAAAATGCACCCCAAGTAATTTGCTCAACTTTTTTCCTACTTTTATCTCGAATCTCAAATTCAGTGATACGGAATTACGGATTACGTAAAGTAGCAGATCATCATATACTATACTCGCCATAAAATGCGTATAAACTATATAAAGAGTTGCATATATAACATAAAGAAGTTAACAAGAAAAACGTTGATAAAGGGAGTATATCATGGGAGTTTCAAATTCCATTAAATATAAAAATAATAACAGCTTCGATCACACCAAAACCCAAAACGTAGCTTGCTTTCATTTAATTCCATCATTAAATTTGTTACAAAAATTCATGTCTCCCACACCTCTCTCCCTTCTTTGCGCTCTTCTTCTTACTCTTCCTCTTGCCATTCTTTTCACTACCAATACCGACACCACCACTACCCTCCTCCCACCACTTGTCACCACCATTTCACCACCACCAACGTTGAAAAAAAATGTTCATGCACCTAGAAAGGTGGCATTTATGTTCCTGACAACCGGGCCACTTCCACTGGCCCCGTTGTGGGAACTGTACTTTAACAGTACTAGACGAAAGAATTTGTACAACATTTACATACATGCAGACCCTAGTCTACGACATGACCTAATTTTTAACGGAGTGTTTACCAACCGTACTATTCCTTCCAAACCCACGCGCCGCCACAGTCCCTCACTCGCCGCAGCCCACCGCCGTCTACTCATGCATGCATTACTTCACGACCCGCTAAATTACCATTTTGCCCTTTTATCACCCACATGCATTCCACTTCACTCGTTTGATTTCACTTACAAAACATTAGCCAAGTCGAATAAAAGCTTCATTGAAATACTCGAAAATGAGCCCAGCGCGTGGGGAAGATGGGCGGCGCGCGGTGAGGAAGTAATGCTACCGGAAGTTGAGTTCAAGGATTTCAGAATTGGGTCTCAGTTTTCGATATTGACACGTCAGCATGCCATGGTGGCAGTGAATGACACGTGTCTGTGGTCTAAGTTTAAGCTGCCATGTTTGCTTGAAAATATACCCAGGTGTTACCCTGAAGAGAATTATTTGCCTACTCTCATGTCCATGGTAGATAAAGATGGATGTGTGCCAGCAACGTTGACCTACGTTGACTGGAAAGGCGGATTTGATGGTCACCCACGTATGTTTGCTAGATCTGAAGTAGGTCCGGATTTAATCCGGACCATTAGGGGATGGAGACCGAGGTATGGTAATGAGGAGGTGAACGGGTCTAATTCGTCTATGATTGTTAGACGAAATGACCCGTTTTTGTTTGCGAGAAAATTCGGCTCGAATACCTTAGGGGCGTTGTTGGATATAGCGGAGGATGTTATCCTAAGAGATTAGCTAGATGAGGGTATAATTTGTAGGTAAGTAAATTAGAGTACTACAAGTAAAAAAGACGGGACCAAACCCGTGCTTTTAGTCATGTGTAACTATTGCCTTTCGTTTTGTTGTTCCTTAAATTAAGGTAGGGATGTAAACAAAAGTATGGGCTTTATAAAAAGTTACTAAAGATTTCTATGCATATTTTATAAAAAGTTACAAACGTTTATCATAGAGAATGGAAAAGGTATAATGATACTCATACTTAATTATCGTGTTATCAAATGGATAAAACGTGATTATATGGCCTGGGATAAATCTTATGCTCATGGGAGTAAACTCTAAACTAGATGTTTGTGGTTTCATTCATATCAGAAAAGTTAGAACAACTACATCTTTCATTAGTAAACGTTAGACAATATAAATATTCATGGATGGTCAAAGCAAACATTTTTCTATTATCTGCTAAAATAGGTCTCACATGATTGATATCTTCGTCTTTTTGCTTGTAATAAGGATGCATTTTGCAGTTTACTTTTATTATTGCTTTTATTTTTTTATTTTTATTTTATTATTATTAATATTATTTTATTTTATTTTTTTATTTTTATTATTATATTTATTTTAAAAATATATATATTTATTATTATTAAAATGATTTTACTTTATTATTATTACTTTTTATTTATTATATTTTATATATTTTATTATTAAAACTCACTTCTCATATTTTTTTAACTCAAACTTCCTTTTTTATCTTCTTCAAACCATAAACACATACAAACCTCTTTATGACAAAATCATATTTTTCCCACTCAATTCTCAACAAGATGATTTTTGGTGAGATAAAGATGATTTTGTTAAAAGGGTTTTGTTTTTGTTTTTGTTTAAAGAAGATGAAGAAATGAAGCATCGAGATAAAATTAGGAAAAAGTTTGAGACAAATTACTTGGGTGCATTTTTATGATCTAACTTTGTTGTTCTTATTTTAGAGACCCATCATGTAATAAGAAGTTGTTATTTAGTTATTGTACGCGTGCTGGTTTTAAAACCCATGACTTTTAATGTGAGATGAAAGATGATAATGTTTAAGGGATACTTGATCTACGTTCAGATGTATTTGTTTAAATTAGATTATACCGATTGACATATGAATTTATTCTTAATTTGTATATTTCTATCAATTTTACTTCTACAACTAAAAATCGAGACTTTTTCTAAAATTGTGCTCTACAGGTACACAAGTTAAACACACCATGAAATATTATTAAGAACTCACAAAAAGAAGTAAGAAAATCACACAAAAGTGACAACTTTTGTGATTTTGTGTTAGTTTCTGAGTACTTTTCTTGTTTAGTGTGCTTAACATGTGTAAAATTATAGTGTATACAACTATATTATGATATAGAATTTCCTATATAACCATGCAAGTTTACACATGTTAAGCACACTAATATAAGAAAAGTATCAGAAACAACACAAAAAAATACACAAAAGTGTACTTTGGTGTGGATTTCTAACTTCTTTTTTCGTGATCTAAATAATAATAATTTATTAGGTGTGTTAATAAACTTGTGAATCCCTAGAGCACAATTTAGAAAAGCGTCGATTTTAGTTGTAGAAGTAAAACTGATAGAAATATAGCCCAAATTAAAATAAAATTCATATGTCATTATAAAGTCTAATCTTAAACAAATACATCTGAATCGTAAAAGCAAGATCCTTAACATTATTTACTTTCATCTCACATTAAAATCATGTGTTTTAAAACCAGCAGTCGATTCTGTGTGTACAAATAACTAAATATACAAACCTTTCTTTATTTACATGATGCGTCTCTAAATATAAGACAACAAAGTTAGTCACTAAAAATGCATCCCCAAGTATTTTGGCCACTTTTTTCCTACTCTTTATCTCGAATCTCAAAATCAGTGATACGGAATTACGGATTACGATAAAGTAGCAGATCATCATATCTATTACTATACTCGCCATAAAATGCCGTATAAACTATATAAAGAGTTGCATATATAACATAAAGAAGTTAACAAGAAAAACGTTGTATAAAGGAGTATATCATGGGATGTTTCAAATTCCATTAAATATAATAAATAATAACAGTTCGATCACCAAAACCCAAAACGAGCTTGCTTTCATTTAATTCGCATCATTAAATTGTTACAAAAATCATGTCTCCCACACCTCTCTCCCTTCTTTGCGCTCTTCTTCTTACTCTCCTCTTGCCATTCTTTCACTACCAAATACCGACACACCCATACCTCCTCCTCACCACTTGTTCACACCATTTCACCCACCACCAACGTTGAAAAAAAATGTTTCATGCACCTAGAAATGTGGATTTATGTCCTGACAACCGGCATCCACTGCCCCGTTGTGGGGAAACTGTACTTTAACAGTACTAGACGAAACGAATTTGTACAACATTTACAATCATGCAGACCTAGTCTACGACATGACCTTTAATTTTAACGAGTGTTTCCAACGTACTATTCCTTCCAAACTCCACGGCCGCCACGAGTCCCTCACTTCGCGACAGCCCACCGCCGTCTACTCATGGATGCATTTACTTCACGACCCGCTTAAATTACCATTTTGCCCTTTTGATCACCACATGCCATTCCACTTCCACTCGTTTGATTTCCTTACAAAACATTAGCCAAGTCGAATTAAAAGCTTCATTGAAATACTCGAAAATGACCCAGCGCGTGGGGAAGATGGGCGGCGCGCTGTGAGGAAGTAGATGCTACGGAAGTTGAGTTCAAGATTTCAGAATTGGGCTCAGTTTTTCGAATTTGACACGTCAGCATGCCATGGTGGCAGTGAATGACACGTTCTGTGGTCTAAGTTTAAAGCTGCCATGTTTTGCTTGAAAATATACCCAGTGTTACCCTGAAGAGAAATTATTGCCTACTCTCAGTCTCATGGTAGATAAAGGATGGATGTGTGCAGCAACGTTGACTTACGTTTACTGGAAGGCGGATTTGATGGTTTCACCCACGTATGTTGCTAGATCTTTAAGTAGGGTCCGGATTGATCTGGACCATTAGGGACGGAAGACCGAGGTATGTAATGAGTAGGGAACGGGTTCTAATTCGTCTATGATTGATTAGACGAAATGACCGTTTTTTTTGCGAGAAAATTCCGGCTCGAATACCTTAGGGGTTGTTGGATATAGCGGAGGATGTTATCCTAAGAGATTATAGCTAGATGAGGGTATAATTTGTAGGTAAGTAAATTAGATACTACCAAGGTAAAAAAGACGGACCAAACCGTGCTTTTAAGTCATGTGATAACTATTGCCTTTGCGTTTGTTGTTCTTAAATTTAGGTCAGGGATGTAAACAAAGGTATGGGGCTTTATAAAAAGTTACTAAAATGATTTCTATGCATTATTTATAAAAAGTTACAAAACGTTTATCATAGAGTATGGAAAAGTAAAATGATACTCATACTGTAATTATCGGTGTTATCAAATGGATAAAACGTGATTATATGCCTGGGATTAAACTTATGCTCATGGAGAACTCTAAACAATGTTTGTGGTTTCATTCATATCAGAAAAGTTAGAACAAAGTACATCTTTCATCTAGTAGAACGTTAGACAAGTATAAATATTCATGGATTGGTCAAGGCAAATCATTTTCTGTATATGCTAAAATAGGTCTCACATGATGATATTTTCGTCTTTTTGCTTGTAATAAAAAAAAAAAAAAAAAAAAAAAAAAAAAAAAAAAAAAAAAAAAAAAAAAAAAAAAAAAAAAAAAAAGAAAAAAAAAAAAAAAAAAAAAAAAAAAAAAAAAAAAAAAAAAAGAAAAAAAAAAAAAAAAAAAAAAAAAAAAAAAAAAAAAAAAAAAAAAAAAAAAAAAAAAAAAAAAAAAAAAAAAAAAAAAAAAAAAAAAAAAAAAAAAAAAAAAAAAAAAAAAAAAAAAAAAAAATAACGGATGCATTTTGCAGTTTACTTTGTATTGCTTTTATTTTTTATTTTTTATTTTATTTATTATTAATATTATTTTATTTTTTTATTTTTATAATTATATTATTTTAAAAAAAATATTATTTATTATTATAAAATTATTTTATTATTATTATTTATTTTTTATTATTATTTTATTATTAAAACTCACTTCTCATTATTTTTTAACTCAAACTCCTTTTTTATCTTCTTCAAACCATAAACACATACAAAACCTCTTTCTGACAAAATCATATTTTTCCACTCAATTCTCAACAAGATGATTTTTTGGATGATAAAGGATAAATTTTGTTAAAAGGGTTTTGTTTAAAGAAGATGAAGAAATGAAGCGTAAGGCTGAAAGAAAGGACTGTGAGTTTTAATAAAATCAACACAACAAATAATAATAATAATAATATAATATAATAATAATAATAAAATAATAATAATAATTAATAATAACAAAAATTAAAAAAATGTTGATAATAGAAAATAAACTATATGATACATCCCTTTAAAGCAAAATTTTAAGTTAAAATACCTTTCACGTTAGCAAAATAATGAAAAATAAAAAAGTTTATGTCATTCTTCCTTAGACTGCATATTATTCGAATTTTTTTTTTTTTTTTTTTTTTTTTTTGTAACAAATAGATATTTTAAAGTTTATTTAAGCAAAATAGCAGGATATCCTAGATGTTTGTAATCAAATATGATAGACTTTAATCTTTACTTTATTGGTTTACTAATTTAGGGTCAATTCGGGTTCTTGTTTTCTGGGTTCTACGGTTGTTCGGTTAGCGGGTTCTGCGGGTCAGAATACCTTCAACCCTAATTACGTCCGACGTCTTTTTTATATAAACGGGTCACTAATTTCAACCTCTAACTGCTGATTAGTTTTAACCTGAACCGACCCATATAACCCGTTTAATTAAATGGGTCAAACAGGTTAACGGGTTAGTCGGGTCAAACGGGTTAGATAATTCATAAGCCATACCTAAACTGATGAAATTGCCGCTTGAAGTTCGACAACAATTATGGTGTGAATTGTTGCTTGTATTA
Organism: Artemisia annua; assembly: GCA_014162995.1. Taxonomy (NCBI): domain Eukaryota; kingdom Viridiplantae; phylum Streptophyta; class Magnoliopsida; order Asterales; family Asteraceae; genus Artemisia; species Artemisia annua. The sequence goes on along the minus strand of LBNU01024292.1, from coordinate 13,863 downwards.
ATATCAAAAAAACTAATGATGAATAATACGAATATGGAAGATAATAGATCATTTCGGTTCTCAATGTTTGCCTTTTCAGTTTTCAAGCACTTAATTTCAACTTCCCAGGTATCTCCTTTTTAGTTTTCTTGTAATTACTAGACTATTTAGAACTAGCTAATAATGAATGTGTATTTATATTTTATATTTTGTAAAAGTTAAACGGGTTGTCAGGTCGACCCGATTAAATTATCTTCGACCCAAACCCGACCCATTTAATAAACGGGTCAATCAGGTCGACCCAAAAATGACCTGAAACCTATTTAGCCTCAACCCTAACCTGCTAATTTTCGTGTCGGTTTCAGGTCGGGTTTCGTGTCGTGTCGGAAATTGCCACCCCTAGTTACAATGAAAGTAGATACGTAATCCAAATTAACCGACCTTTGCTTGCTATAGCGCTAGCATGTATTCACCATATGTGTACTATAACAGGCACAAGCCATGTTCTGTTTTCCATATTAGGCCTATTTCATCATCCCAACAAGTCATGTTTTCGTATTCCATTTAGCTTCAGTCCATCATCTTAAAAAGTCATTTTTTTTTTTACCTTTTTCCTCTTAGGCCTTGCCCATCATTTTTGTGTGTTAAGTGACTCAAGTCTAATGCCCTTAAACACTATGGAAACCATACTTAAAAGACTAAAGTACTACACAATAACAATTGATAATAAGGTAAAAGCTATAATTGTTTCATGTACTTATACATTTAATTCATTATGAACTACGACTGATAAAAATCTTATTATGCATAATATACTTCCATTTATGCATAATGTACATGCATTAAATATTCATTAGGCATTTTTTGAATTATGAAGAGTGAGTATTTTATGAAACCTATGTTTTTTGAACAACGGTGATGTCTATATAAACTAAAAGAAAGGTGCAACCTAGCAAAACACTAGGAGAACAAATATACAACAATTAGTTACACAGAACAGTACGTCGTTTATCGAACTAAACACTCCAATTTAAGCTAGCCTTTCTAGCCCTACAAGAGATCCAATTAAAAGATGCAAGCTTGACGTCATTAAAGATATGATCTTTTGTGCGACGTTTAAGTGAGAAGGCCATTTCATTCCGAAACCTCCAAATGAACCAAAGGGTTGATTGCACAACAACATTAAAGTGGGCAATGAGATGGTTTGGCAAATACTCTCTTAGCGAGGGTGATGACATTCAAGAGTGATGTTACTATGACATTTTGAATAATCTACCACTTTAGAACCTTGTACCAAACCTCTTTGGTAACTTCACAAGAGATAAAAAGATGCAATTCCATCTCAACATCATTGTCACACACGGGACAATAGGTGGAATGAAGATCAGTACCTCTTTGATCTAATTTACCCCAGGTTTGAAGGCTTTCAAGAAAAATCTTCCAAGAGGATATATTGATTTTGATAAGAAGGGTGTTATTCCATCTATAGGTTTTTGGGTTCGATGTGTAATGGAGGTTTGATATTGTAGGATAATGTTCATAATATAACATAATTAATTACTACCATTACTATATGATTCTACTGGATCATAAACTATAGCTCAAGAATGCAACTTTATATATTTATTCTAAATATAAAGTGGTCTAATTATGTGAAAACACATTTGGCTTAATTAGTTGGACTCAATTAAGTAGGAACGAGCTTGGACGAAATCCAAAAGGGATGAACCCCTTTTGGGCCCATTATACGGCCGACCACCCTAGGGGTTTGTCGGGCTGAGCTTGGTTCTTTCTCTTGTTTAAATAATAAAATATTATTATATAATATCAAATCTTTTTAAACTTAATAATTATCTCTTTATTTAATAAGTTTTTTCACTATTTTTTTTAGAGAACCGCCAACAATTTCAAACTAAAAAAATGAACTGATTTTTCATTGTCGCAATTGTATTTTTTTTTGATTANTATCGCAATTGTATTTTTTGTGATTATCTTGAATTTTAAATATGATATTTATCTTTTATAGAAGCCAATAAATATAAGATTGTAACTTAGGGTTTCAAATAATTGTTGTTCCACAAAACCCTAATCCCCCATCCATTTGGTGTTCGCGCGTCCTAAGAAAACTATCAAACACACTCACATGCGGTTCAAGCAATTCGATTGTAACTCTGTTGCTGCTTAGATCAACCGCTAGCACGCTGTTGCAATCGCTTGAGAACTAGTGTGCAATAACTGTGAGAGGATCTTGCTCTTAGATCCTTTGTATCCAAGTTGATCCTTACTCGAACCAAAAGGTATGCAAGTGTTGTTGTGCTTATTTTGATTAGTTATTAAATTGCATACGGATAATTGGCTCTTGGAAAACTGATTGTAGGGTTTTATTTTTTGCTGCATATTTATTTTGTTGATTGTTAAAAAAATTTTAAAATGTATCCTACGTTTTCCATTAGTGGTATTAGAGCCAATTATACTTGTTTATGATTATCTTTAATTTGTTTTAAACATAAGTTTTATGGTTATAGTGGTCAGATCTGAATCTTGTTGGAATTTCGTATGGAGTTTGGTAACACAAACGTAGATCTAACTTGATGGCGCATAAATAAGTGTTTTAAAATATTGGGAATTATTGTAACCATAATTAAGTCTGAAATTAGTTAAGTCGGGTAGATAGTTAAGTCTGCCAGTACTATGTTAAGTCTGGCAGACCTAGTTAAGTCTGTTTATGTTTTTAGAATAGTTAAGTCTGTTTTGCTTAACAAGATAGATATCTTAGGAGATATTATAGGAAAGGATATGCACACGGTTAGATATCTTAGGAGAAGATATGTATGCATCCTTTCACACGTTTTGTAGAATTAGGGTTTTCTTGTAGTATAAAAGGAACCCTATGGCATAATGTTCAAAGCCAAGTTTTTCAAGTTTAATAGAATATAAAGTTAGTAATTCTCTGTGTTGTTCTTACTGCTTGTGTTAATATTCCGCGTTAACATCAAGTATACATTGTTTAAGAGTTTCTCATATAGATAGTTTGGATTTAACCAAGGTGTCTATTGTCTTACAAAGGCTACTTAGATCTAGAACTTTTGGACCTACAAGTGGTATTAGAGCCTATAGAGGGACTCTGAGTAAGAAGAAACACATAACCACAAACAAAAAAAAACTCAGGACTCACAAATCTTGAAAGATGTCCATTCCTGGTAATGATGTATTCTCTAATCACCACAGTGATGAAGAAGAATCAAATCTTGAAGATGCTGGCTTAGAAGGTGACAAACCTAAACAACAGATCATATCTGCACCAACAACTATCTCAAATATCAAACTCCCAATTCTAAAGAATGAGGAGTATGATATCTGGGCCATAGAGATGGAGCACTATCTAGAATACATTGACAATGATGTATGGAAAGTGATTCAGAATGGGAACTCAAAGAAGAGGATCCTCTGTTGGTAAGGATGGTACTGTCAGAGTACTTTCACCAGTCTCTGCTATAGAGATCCATGCTGTGGAGAAAGAAAGAAAAGCAAGAACCATCCTACTGATGGCCATTCCAAAGGAACATCTGAGAAGATTCTATGGAATGGATGATGCCAAGGAGATCTGGGAAGCAATTAGAACTAGATTTGGAGGGAATGTTAACTCTAAGAAGATGCAAAAGGCTGTTCTTAAACAGCAATTTGAAGCATTCACTATCCCTAGTTCTGAAGGTCTAGAAAAAGGATATGACAGGTTCCAACATCTCCTCTCTCAGTTGGAAGCTTATGGTTCACCTGTGCCTACTGAAAATGCAAACCATAAGTTCCTCAGATCTCTGCCAATTGAATGGTCAACTGTGGCCATGTCCATGAGATTGAAAGAAGACGTTGACACTTGTTAAATTGATGATCTATTTAACAACCTCAGGGTTTTTGAACAGGATATCAAAGGTGGGTCAAAGGCATCTTCAAGTGCTGCTAATATGGCCTTTGTTGGACAAGGCAAGACCAGTACTAACAAAGTTAATTCTGGTAGTTTTAATTCTGGTAGTTTTAATACTGGTAGCTATACTTCTTCTTCAAGCAGCATGAGAGAAAGAGATGTCCCTGCCGGATTTGCTGATGAAGTTATCTACTCTCTTTTTGCAAAGAGGTCAGAAGACATGGACTTTATCAATGATGACCTTGATCAAATCAATGATGTAGATATTGAAGGGATGGACATAAACTGGCAGTTAGCAATGATTGCACTTAGGATGAAGAGATTCTACAAGAAACTGGTAGAAACATCATGTTTAATGGGAAGACACCAGTTGGGTTTGATAAGTCAAAGCTTAAATGCTATAAGTGCAACAATACTGGTCACTTTGCTAGGGAATGCACATCAAAAGTGACCTCTAAAGAGAACAAGAAGAGGGACTCAGTGTATCAAGAGGAGATGCACAAGAAAGAGAAGAGTCAAGTTGGTTTGTGTGGAAAACTAGAAGGGGGGTTGAATAGTTTTACGTCCTTTTTGTTGTATTTTGAAAAACTTTAAATACTTATTAAAACTTTGATTTGATCTTATATGAATTCAATTGTTGAACAATATGATCAAATTTAAATAGATGTAATCTAATAATGCAAATAATGTAATGAAATGAAGTAAAAGATAGGGATGGAAAGATCAAACTACAACACGCAAATTTATAGTGGTTCGCTACAAGGACACCTTCCTTGCCCTACTCCACTCCCCGAGTACCACACTCGAGAGTTTTCTTAACTATGTCAACAAACTCCCTTATGGCGGAGAAACCTTACACACCTTGGCTTACACCGATTAACGACATAAGCTAAATGTCGAGTTCTAATCCTAGCTAGAACTAATCTCACAACTTCTTCACACCTTGTTCACAATATCTTCACACCTTTTTCACGCCTTCTTCTATCTCCACTATCTTCACAACTTATTCACTACTTCTTTACACAACAACTAGTAACTACAATTGGCTTAAGCACACAACACTTCACTACTAATTTATCACAACTACAATACAATTACAACTAACACAACACTACTTCTTTATGAGGATGTTGGAGGAGTGTTCTTCTTTTTGCACATGAATGGATGAGGCTTTGGATCACTTGGAGACAAAGATTTATGTATATATGATCAAAGGATTTTAGAAAATAGAAATAGGGATTTAGATAAGAATATTTAGAGTGCAAAAGGTGAGAAAAATCAGTGGAAATGAACCAGTATTTATAGCCAGAAAAATACTCTTCTGGAGCGTGCCGGTCCCCTTAATTGAGGGTCCGGTCCTCTTAAAGTTAAGGGGACCGCCCAGTGAATTAAGGGGGCCGCCCTCTCCAGAACGTTGGACATCTTTGTCCTTTTGTGGGGAAGGTTTTTCTGGATCATTTTTGCCATTTTTGGTTAAAAATTTGAATTCATATATTTAAAATGATTTAAACATATTCCTTTAATTCCAAAAATGTTTCATAAAAGATATAAAATATTTTGTGACATTTTATAAAAATCTAGTGATTAAGAAAATGTTCCTTTGATCATATAATGCATTAAACACTTTGTTTATTCATACCTTAAGTAATTAAGTTGTTGAAATGAAAATTTACAACTAAATACTTATTTACGTCATAATCTCTAGTTTAATGAGTTTACATTTTGTGATTATCAAAACATAGAGATATTGAAAAATATTAATAATGTTTTTAGACATTACTTATATCAACAATCTCCCCTTTTTTGATGATTACAAACCTTAAACTCATTAAGTCTAAAGATTAATTTTTAGACAAGTACTTAGAGTTTATATTCACTGCTCCCCCTCGTTTGAGGGCATCAAGAAGACGAGCTATGGAATGCTTGCAAGAAAAAT
>LBNU01024289.1:186103-200747 GCA_014162995.1 Artemisia annua | reverse complement strand
AAAATTAAAATGAAAAGAAAATTAAATTAAAAAGAAAATTACTTTTTTTTGATTATTTTAATATTTAAATATTAATTAATTACTAAAACTATTTAAAAAGTTAATTAAAACTAGTTAAAGTTAAATCTAAAAAATGATAAAGATTACAAATTTAACTTAGAAAATTACAAAATTAATTTCTAAAAATCTAAAATGACTTAAAAGAAATATAAAAATTGAAAATAAATATTTTTGTCTTTTTGTGGATCTTTTATTAATTAATTACTAAACTATTATAATAAGGTTATTTAAACTAGATTAAATAAGAAAAATAGAAAATTACAAATCCAATTTTTACAGAATTCAAATAATATGAAAAAGCTAGGAAAATTATAAAAATGGTCCTGAGATTAAATTTAAACACTTAAACTATTTTCTTTTTGGTTTTTTAATTAAAACTGTTTTAAATAAAATTAAACCTAGAAATTACAAGATGAACAGTAGAAATTATTGGGAAATTACCAGAAGTGCTAAATATTATTTAGAACTTAGGAAAAATATAAAATTATACTACTGTTTAACAAGAATTATTAAAACTATTTAATTTACTAATATTAACTAGTTATTAATTAAACTGTTTTTAATTCTAATAAATACTAAATGAAAAGGGAAAATTCTAAGAAAATTTATGCAAATACTTTAAGATACTAGAATTTAAGAAAATTATAAAAACAGATAAGTACTTAATAAAAATTTAAAAAGAAAAATTAAAATCTAAATTATATTAAATAGAAACTATCACTTTTCTTAAAAAGTGATTATTTTTGGAATTTTCTTTTTGGAACTTGTTTACACACTGAAAATGAACAACTTTTGTGAAAACACTTTTTATAAAGCTTAAAAATAAGCAGTTTGGACACTATTGTTGTTCACAGATTGCTAAATGAGATTTTGTAATGGAAAAAGTACTTAATAAGCTAAAAGGACTGAACCAAGGACCAAATAATCTACAAAAAAACTATATGCACTGGAAAGAAGCTATAACATGCAAAAGAACACACTGAGTAAACCTAAATAAGAAAATAAGCAAATCAAAAAGCCCTATGATCACTGTACTGCACACAGAAATGGGACAAGGTTCAAGCTAGTAGCAGCCCTAGTATATAAGCTTGGAAATGAATCACAAGCCTAGAAACATGGAGAGTGGCTGGGTAGCTTCTTATAGAACCAAAAATCACAAGCTAAGCTTAAGAATTGAGCTTTTGGTGAGCTTGTGAAGTTGCTCTCATATACTGATGAGTCAGTATATAGAGTTTAGTGAGAGAATTTTGATGGAACAAATTAAGCAGTGTAAAAAGCTCTAAAGTGAAAAGTTATTATTTGCACAAGTAGCTGGCCAGATGGTCTTTCCAAAAAAACAAGAATCACAAACTAACACTCACTAATAAAGATTGTGCAAGCAAATGAAAATGACTGTTGAGCTTGTGCACAGGGGAGCTTTATGAAAAACAGCTAAGTAAAAAGCACTGAATAAGCAGTTTAGACTAGTTATTAAAAATTATAAAAAATACACTAAGGAAGATTAGCAACTAAAGATTAAAACCTAAAAAGCACAAATCAAGAACTCTAATATTAAAGCCTACAAGAAATTGCTAAGTTTATTCAAAAATTTTTGTTGTGAGTTTGACTTTTTGATTTTTGCTCAAAGTTGACTTTGGTGAGATTCTAAAGTTCCTAAGTGACTTAATATGTTGTTATTAGTTAAAATGGAACTGGTTTGAGCTTTGTTAACAACTTATGCACCATGTGAATGATTATGGATCCAAAGATTTTGACAGAGAACAAGTAATGTTGAGATCAAAGGTATTTTTGACTTTTTATCAAATGGAGCCTGTGTTTTATAGTTGTTTTGAGTCAATATGACCTTAAATGACTTGCATGAACCAAAAACAACAACAATCTCAGACTTGATCACAGTAAACAACCTTGAACCAAACACACTATTTGATAAACTGTTTTGTGATTTTCAAAGCAAAAGACAAATTAAGACCTTAACACTGATTTCAAAGATTATATTTCCATTTCATAAGACCTTTTGAGCATAGAGTACCAATAATAACAACATGAAACACAGATTTGGCAAATCCACCTATTTGACTGTGAAACTAGAATTTGAAACAACAATGAAATCCAATTAATAACCACACAACTACACACTATAATATCTTATAAGAACACTGATTAAGCACTAAAACACACAAATAAGGAACTATAAGCAAATGAACAGTACAATCACAGAAATACACTAAAACTTGGAATTTAAGAAAATGAAAATGGAAAACCTCAACTCTAGCTTTACTAGAGTATCTCTAAGCTCAACAAGCTCCTAGCTTATCAAAGATAAGCTAGGTAAAGTCCATCTTGCCCCTCCGTTGTAGGCAAATTCCAAAGCTTTCCAGTCAAATGCAAAGGTACCCTGTATTGATTTGTTTTCTGAATTTTTTTTTTATCTTTTTATGTTTTCTTATGATTACTATTAACCTAAGTGAGCTTATGACACGGTAACATTAAGCTTAAAGGATCATTAGAGCTAAAACAGAATTTGAAATTGAAATTGCAAACACTGAATTGAAACTGAAAACCTTGGATTTTTGATTACTAAAGGATCAAGTTACAATATAGAAACAGAGTACAAGCTTTTGAAAGCAATTTGAACAACTAAAAACATGAAATTACATAAATTCGACACTAATTATGACTAAATGACTACACATTCTTCATTTCTCCTTCTTCTTCCTTTTATAGATGAGAATTAGGGTTTTGGAGGATCTCTGAGTCTTTCCCACTTCAATTTGGACCATTGGATTGGTCAAAGATGATCTTGGCCGTTTAAATGGTTTTGGCGCCAAAAGTTTATAACTGCAATTGGGGCCTGTAGGGAGAGGTGCATTTATTGTGGCAGGTTGGTTAGGTGAGGGTGGTGGTGTGAGTGGTTTGGGCAGTGGAACAAGTGGGTTGAGGTGATGGAGTTGCAGACAAGTTGGGGAGGTGGTGAAGGTGGAGGTGTAAACGGGGGAAGGAGGGAGTTTTAACTTGGAGGGGTTTGGGCTGAGTGGGAGTTGGGCCAGGGAAAGGATTGGGCCTGGGGTTTGTTTGTTTGGTTTATTTATTTATGGGCTAGGGGTGATATAAGGGTTAAGGGGTTTTGGGTTTATAATAAATAAAGGGTCCGGTTTGGTTTATATTGGATTAAGCCCAAGGACCTTTTATGTAACTTCTGAATTTGTGAAGGGTTGATGTTGTAATTTTCCCAAAGTACTCACAAGGACCAATCTTGCCATATGATGAATAGTACAAGGTCCTTTTTGATATTTCCACTTTTTGAATTTCCAGGGACCTGTTTTGCCAACTTGTGAAACTTCAGGGACCAAACCTGTAAATTCTCCAAATTTTACACCCATGGACCATTTATGATAAATTTTACTTTCCAAGGACCATTTTTGACTTTTTCACCCAAAATTATTGCTCAAGGGCCATTTTTGCCAATTTTTGAAACTTGAAGGACTAAATGTGTAATTTTTACAAACTTGCCACCAAAGGACTAAATATGATAATTTGTGATTTCAAAAGGACCTTTGATGAATTTTTATTGAAAATTAATGCTTAGGGACTAGTTTTGTCAATTCTTGATAGTTGAGGGACTGAAACTGCCAATTATGCAAACTTTGGTTGTTTTTTATGGGCAAATTACCTGAAAATGTATGCAACTTGCCACTTTTTCTCATTGTACGTAGCTTTCTTTTTTTTTCGCTATGTGTCACTAAACTTGCTAAATTCGTCCATTGTGTGTAGCGGTGACTTGATTCACCTGCTGGAGCAGGTTAACCTAACGGTCGTTAGGTTTATCATTGCACCGTTAGTCCTTTAGACTAACGATCGTTTATCATGACTACATACAATGACAAAAAGTAACAAGTTAGATGACTTTTATAATTTTTAAAATTTATGTACGTTTTTTACATGTTTTTGCACACATTTTTATACACACATTTTTATACACGTTTTTATGCATGTTTTTATACAGATTTTCATACACACATTTGTATACACATTTTTATTCACGTTTTTATACACACGGTTTTTATACACATGTTTTTATGCACGGTTCTACACACGTTTTTATACGTTTTCGCCAGTTTTTTTGCGTTTTCGCCCAGTTTTTCGCGTTTTCGTCCGGTTTTTCACGTTTTCGTCCGGCTTTTCACATTTTCATCCAATTTTTTTACGTTTTCGTCTATTTTTTACGTTTTCGTCAGTTTTTTTACGCTTTCGTCTGTTTTTTCACGTTTTTGTCCTTTTTTTTTGCGTTTTCGTCCCGTTTTCGTGTTTTCGTCCATTTTTTCGCGTTTTCGTCCGGCTTTTTACGTTTTCGTCCGATTTTTCAATTTTTCGTCCGTTTTTTCACGTTTTCGTCCATTTTTTACGTCTTCGCCAAATTTTTTATGTTTTCGTCTGTATTTTTATGTTTTCGTCCCTTATTTCACACTTTCTGACAAAAAAGTAAAAAACTGACAAAAACGTAAAAAATATAGACGAAAACGTGAAAAATCTGACGAAAACATGAAAAACCGACGAAACGTAAAAAAACGGACAAAAACGTGAAAAACAAACGAAAACGTGGAAAATCTGACGAAAACGTAAAAAAACGGACGAAAACGTAAAAAAACTGACAAAAGCGTAAAAAAATGACGAAAACGTGAAAAATCTAACGAAAACATAAAAAAGCGGACGAAAACATAAAAAAACCGACGAAAACGTAAAAAAACTGACAAAAGGTAAAAAAAATCCGACGAAAACATAAAAAAACTAACAAAACGTAAAAAAACTGACAAAAACATAAAAACCCGGACGAAAACGTGAAAACCCGGACGAAAACGTAAAAAATCGGACGAAAACGCGAAAAAACGGACGAAAACGCGAAAAAACGGACAAAAACACGAAAAACCGGACGAAAACGTAAAAAAACTGACGAAGACGTAAAAAAACCGACGAAAACGTAAAAAAACCGACGAAACGTAAAAAAAAGACAAAAACGTAAAAATGTGTGTATAAAAAACGTGTGTATAAAAACGTATATAAAAATGTCTGTATAAAGACGTGTGTATAAAAACGTGTGTAAATGTGTGTTTATAAAAACGTGTGTAAAACCGTGCATAAAAATGTGTGTATAAAAAACGTGTGTATAAAAACGTGCATAAAAACGTGTATACAAATGTATGTATGAAAATCCGTATAAAACATGCATAAAAACGTGTATAAAAATGTGTGTATAAAAGCGTGTATAAAAATGTGTGCAAAAACATGTAAAAAACGTACATAAATTTTAAAAATAATAAAAGTCATCTAACTTGTTACTTTTTGTCATTGTATGTAGCCATGATAAACGATCGTTACTCTAAAGGACTAACGGTGCAATGATAAACCTAACGACCGTTAGGTTAACCTGCTCCAGCAGGTGAATCAAGTCACCGCTACACACAATGGACGAATTTAGCAAGTTTAGTGACACATTGGGAAAAAAAAAGAGAAAGCTACATACAATGGGAAAAAGTGGCAAGTTGCATACATTTTCAGGTAATTTGCCCTTTTTTTTATTTGTTTTTGATCTTTTTGCATCTGAAACATATAAAACACACTTTTGTGATATTTTCACTATTTTGATGCATTATTGGGTGTTTTGGGATGTTTTGGCAGTTCAAATGAGACAAAAATGATGAGTATTTACACACTCATCACTTATGAACACAACATCTCTCTAGGCCACAACCGATGTGGGATTTGCCCAAGGTATTACAGATACTAGTTAGAGAAGTGTGGATTGTACATTCGTTGAGCTAATATGTTTTCGACCAGTCAAAGATGTGAGGGTCAAAGGGGCCGCACCCCTTGTTGGGGCCCCGCTCCCAAGTGAGCAGGCGGGGGTAAAAGGGAAGCCTTCCCTCGCCAGGTTGGGGCAACGCTCCGAAACTAAAAGGAAGCCTTCCCTCGCCAAGTTTGAGGCAGCGCCCACAAACTTAAACGATTTTCATGAATTGGTATTAAAGAACTTAACAGATTTTCTCGCGAAGAAACCCAACCGACATGTCTTTTGGTGAAGAGTTGTGTTTCTTGAGATTTAACTGTTTAATTGTCATATGTTTCTGTTTTTAGCAACAAACTCTGGTCTCATTCAAACATACGAAAACACCCAATTCTTCTCTGTTTTGTTTTATTCTCTTATGACTAGAAACAAAGTGTTCTTTTTTATTAATCTTAATAAAGATTTCGTGATACCTATGCTTTAATAAGGTCAAAATACTTTATTGGAAAAATTACTTTACACGATTCGAGCAGGATATCCGGAAATAACATCACACCTAAACCCAATTTGTAACACTTGTGACGGTAAATTAACTACGAAAAGTTCAGACGTTCGATGTTATATATGTATATATTGACGTCAGTGTGAGCTATGTATGCTTTTGATAGTTGTTCACTGGTTCATTTTGGCTTATATATGGTCATACTTCCAGTAAAAGATTACCACATGTTGTATATATAGCGACGTGTAAAGTGATGGAAAGATTTGTAAATCTTTTGTCAATATGTACGTGTCTTAGTCATGTGATGATTAATTAAAAAGCCATATACATGAGGTTTAAGAATAGAAAACTGAATTTTCAAAAAAGCTAGTGGCTCAACTCAAACGTCTTCGGTATTTTATCAACTAGCTAGTCTTACTCTTCGATCAACATACAAAACCTGTGGTGCTATACCGAATCCCATAAGGCCATAACACAGACCGTTACATTCAAGTCACGCTATGCCCGAGACAAGTGGCTCGTCATGGCGTGTGGATCTATTAATATTTAATAACGTCAGAAAAAAATACTATTGCTAAAACTTTATTCTGTAGCTAGCTACAAAATGAATGTTTTTGCACTTGTTGTAACGCGCGAGCACAAAACATCTCGTTTTTTACATTTTACAAAATTACTGTTTATTGTTATAAAAACACAAAGATAATACGTAAGTTTACATCACAAGTTTTGCAATACCAAAAGTCCATGGCGGCTTAAGGGAATCTCGGCCGGGTTGATGTAGCAAGTTACTAGTATTTTAAACAAGTAGCTAATTAATAGTAGCCAAATGTTAAAATATTTTGCAACTACATATATGTTACGTACTCGACACAGACACTAACACATACAAAACCTGCAGTTCATAACACGTACAATTTTATTCATCTAACGCTATGCCCGAGTCACCATCACCCAACTCTAATATAATAGTGTATAATATTAATAGTATATTATATATATATATATAATATATATAACATATAGTATACATAACATATATATACATAAATACATATATTTATACTATCTCCAACCACATAAGCCTATACTAACTATATACTATAATATATAGGTCATATTATATAATATAATATAATATATATATATACTAGTAATTAATAATATATATATAGATACATAATACATACATATACATACAGTATAATATATACTATAGTATACAGCATTATAGTATCTATGACAGTATCATTATATATCTATGTAACAGTATACATAATATATCTATGTACATAGTATATATATACCTAGTACATACGTTTGACAGCTTGGTTGCTACTTTTTTAATGTATAAAAGTTTATAGTAATAAGAGTTTAAAAAATTATCGTGCTATTTTATTTAGAGTAGAGTTATATTAAATACCAAACTTTTCTTACATACCAAGGGACTCATCCCACCATCCATCTAAAAAGAAATCAATGGTTGAGATTAAAAGCATTTAATATTTCATCCATTTTTTATAATTTAAATATCTCTTAAACCGTTAATCGTTAAGCGAAAGTAATTATACCATCGCGATGAGCATTTAATTATCTTTCTATAGATATGCATTGTGATATACTTTCGACAAAAAAATTTTTTTCGTTTTTTTCACATTTTTTTCGTGGCCGAAAAATATCATATGTGATATATCATATATGATATTGCATATCATATATGATATTGCATATCATATATGATATATCATATATGATATGTAATATCATATATGATATGTAATATCATATATGATATATCATATGTGATTTTTTCGGCCACGAAAAAAAACGTGAAAAAAACGAATTTTTTTTTTGTCGAAAGTATATCACAATGCATATCTATAAAAAGATAATTAAATGCTCGTCGTAATGGTATATTTTTTTTCGCTTAACGATTAACGGTTTGAAAGATATTAATATTTGAAAAAAGGATGAAAGTGGGTTTTTTAAATTGTTAGGATTAATCTCATCCATTAGATCAAATAAAGATGGAGGGTGGTGATTAGTCCCTTGGTATGTAAAAAAAGTTTGGTCCTCAAATGATCTTAAATCTTTTATTTAAGCTTAGTTTTGTTTGTTTATGATAGTTTGAATCTTAATTTGTAGTTTGTACAAGGGCCATAGGTATTATTATAGTATTCTGGCTAGCTAATCTTCTCTATGTTGGCTGATCGGCTGGTAGATGGTTTTTGCAATTTTCTCAAAATAACACTGCTATTTTGTGATTTTCGATTGCCTTAATTAGTAATATGGTTTTTCTAACTTGTGCCCTTAAGCACACCAAAAGTGCCATGGGGCCTATGAAAAAAGACATAAGAATTCTCACAAAAATACATTTTTCTGTACTTTTGTGTGAGTTCCTGAGTCCTTTTATGTACTTTTTAATGTCGGCACAATTTAGAAAATTCCTTACTAATAACAACAAATATGTCCCACTACACTTTACATGCATCACATATGTTTAATATCTAACATATATTTTTCTTTATTATCTATAAAGAGTGAATAATAATTTTTTAAACTTATAACTTAAAATTTGAGTAAAGTCAAGTTCCTAATATAACCTTGCTAGCTGAAAACCATTTAATAATGCAAGTAACTAAAAATATTAGCTTCCATGTATAATTATACATGTATACTCTTACCGAATATTTTAAAAACCGGTTTTTAATTGATCCTATCGAACCACCATGATACAGTTCAACTCGTCGTTCAATCGGGTTTTTCGTACGAAACCACCTTCCGGCCACCCGAGCGGTTCACGGTTCAACCGATCGGGTCAACCCGGGTTTTAAAAAACTCTGCTCTTACCCTCTAACCTAATATTATAATATATATATATATATATATAAAGATACACTTAACAACATGATACATTGATCCGCAGGACAGGATACTCACTATTAGTTTTTGCTTCCCCTGTACAATTCTTATCAAGTAATACTTTGATGTGTGTCACTAACATAGCAAGCTTCTTCATATATAGTTTCATTTGGGGGCTTTTGTGGATGGAATCATAGCTCATTATATTTGGCACCGACCATACATTTACAAGAAGGGCCATTTCAATCCATTTGAACCTACTTTCCTTGGGTATATCAAAATCAGGCTGACGGATTCTTCGTGATGTATAGACAAGTAGTGAACAATCGCTCCGGGGATGACACATACCAACGACTAATCTGCTGATATTTGAAGGACCGTATTTGGAGCCACTGGGTGACTTCCTCGCAGCCAACCTGTTGACACAAGTATACGCTTCGACGGTCTCGGCGCTCATTTTGCCGAGAACATTCTTCCAGTAGTATTTTCTTACCATTTTGGCGTATATACAACCCTTTACTAAAGTTTAATGCTATGAGTCCCCTAGGTGACATTAGAACACATGATTCAGGTTCAATCATGAACCTGATCTGGTGCGCAGAACTTGAATTAAAAATACGGGCTCGTAGATCGGTTCTATGACAGATAAAGTGACTCTAGTAATTGACTTGCTATGAATAGGATATTAATATTGTTAGCGTATTCGTAATATTTATAACTATTATTTCTCTAGCAGATAACTTTCACTGCCGATGAGCATTTAGCTACTGGGTAACTCACTGGGGACTATTGAATTATAAATTGTTTCATCATCTAAAAATACACGTATATATACTATTCGCATTCCAAAGTTCCAAAAGAGATCGTTTTCTTTACAAAAGGCATCTGCGTATTCACACTACTCAGTCAACCATGTTTTTCTGCTTCTAGCTCCTCGGTTGATATGACTTTAAATTGCTTTCTCCACCTCTCTTCTTAGAATTCATAGACACGTCAAAACTCATTTACCAAACCAGATCTATGGTTAACCCATTACGCCTCTCTACTCATATAACAAGTGCCACACATGACAAATGTCGACCTGGTCAACCAGCAGCAAGCATTTGACCTAATCTCTATTAAAGGCCCTTTTCTTGTGACATTCTTTACATATCACTCCTATACTTTCTTCGAGCTCCTACCTCATGGTTTGATGATGACTAGCCTGTTGCATTATCATCCATAGCAACAGCCTCGTCCAACGTTTAGCCATTGTAAAAAACCTACTCGAAACCCACTTACCAAAGTCAAAGTATTTTTGAAAAAAAAATTACAGTCCGCCCCTTAATTACACCAGAGAAATGGTTGGTATACCCAGGTTTTGTAGCTTCTTGACCTATAGGATGCATATCGCCCCCCACCCACACCACCACCATCCATTAACGATGGAATAAATTTTGTATCACTCTCTTCGACCACTCTGTCGTTAAACAGGTTGTTGCCTACGGCTATTCAACGAATACAGCTCATTCACTTTTACGTACGCCCTTAAGAGCGAGGCTATTTGTCTCCCGATGTCCAAAAATGAATCCCAGACGACTAAGCACTGTATGGTCAGGGTGCTAGGTTTCACTGATACGAAAACTAACAAAATCTAACTTCACTAAAATTCTATAGCTTTAATTTTTTTTAATATATATTATATTTATATTTTCTTCTTTTTGTTTTATATTATTTTTTTTCCTTCCCCTGGGAAGGTAAAATGTTAATTATCACAATTTATGAAAAGGAGGTACGGTGAACTCAGGTGACGTCACCTTAGACTCTGTGCTACACGGATTCAGACTCCGAGTGATATATAGTGGCACCCTTTATAACTACACGTAAACGAGTACGTCCATCGTATAACAAAGCGAGATCGGATATACCCCATTGGTTTGGTGGTCAGTCTTATCCTGGTTATTCAAATCTGACTAAGCTACCTCAATAAATTAATTTAGATACGTTATGTAGTCACAATACATTATGACATGATTATATATGGTAAATACCTTACACGGATAGAAGTTATAAAAATCGCAGTAGAATATTAAAGTTAATTACATTTTGAAGAGTGCGTATGGATAAGTGTCTTAATAACATTTTCTTTCTTAAAGTATATTATAGTAAGGGTCCAGGGAACATGAGGACACTTCTGACGCCAATGTTGGTTGTTAGCAAACAGTGCAATTCCCTCTATAATGACATATCTCGTGTCGATTAGCCATCCGGTTACACCGGTTGCTACAGTGTCGTTATATCTTAGTGCGTTTCGCAAACAACACTGGTTTTTGTAGCGAACCACCACCTCTCCGACCTTCTCCGCGATAACCCAGCTAAGCCCTCCGCCCGTTTGAAAGTATGCATCGGTTCATCCTGCAAAGGTAACCTGACGGTTTTAAATCACTCGGTACTGTTTATTAGAGACCATTTATTAAAAGCGTTTGTACGTGTTTAATATGCTGAAATATACCAAATAAAGTACGTTGTACAACATTTATGCATGATATAGTTGTGATTTAGCAAGTGCAAACGAATAACATTCTACTAGGGCTGAGCCAAATCCACCCGAAAACCGAACCCGCTGAAAACCGATAAACCGACCCGAAACCTACTTATATACGACCTAAGAACTCGACCTTTACGCTTTGGTTTCAGGTTTCGGTATTTTGCATATTTATATTATTCGGTTAGTGCAATACAAAATGCGTAATATATACATAAAGCTAAGTAAAAAATTACCGATCAGTAAATAACTAATGCATAAAAGACCGTGTATATAAAAAGTTTTATAAATAAGCGTGTATAAAATTGGCAAAACTATGTAATATAAAACGTACAGAATACCACTAATATTTAAAAATAATAAAGTATCATCTACACTTGTTACTTTTGTATTGTATGTAGCCTATGATATGATAAACGATCTGTATACTCCTAAAGACTAACGGTGCAAGTGAATAAACCTAAACGACCGTTAGTTACCAAATAAGCTCCAGACAAATATGATAAACATCCTTCACCCAGATAGCTACATACAAAGACAATTAGAAGTTTATGACTGCCACATGGAACAATAAAAAAGAGAAAGCTACGCATCACCACAAGTGTCCAACCGGCAGAAGTAAATTTGAAACCAACGTGTGTATGCATACATTTTCAGGGAATTTGCCCTTTTATTTTATTGATTTCTGATTCATTTATTGCTATCTGAAACATATATAATAACACTTATTGTGATACCCCTTCCCACTATTTGATGCATTATTTGGAGTGCTTTTGGGATGTTTTGGCAGTTTCAAAGATAGACAAAAATGATGAGTAATTTACACACTCATACTTAAGATAACACATACAATCTCTCTATAAGCCTTAACCAACAATTGTAGGTTTGCCTCAATGTATTTCACAATACGCAGTATATAACACCGAAGTTCGGCATTAGTACATTCGTTGAGCTAAATGTTTCGACCCAGTCAAAGATGTGAGGTACAAGGGGCGCACCCCTTGTTGGCCCCTCCCAATAGTGAGCAGCGGGGGTAAAAAGGGAAGCCTTCCCATCGCCAGGTATTGGGGGAGCAACCGCTCCGAAAACTAAAGATGGAAACCTTCCATTCGCCAAGTTATTGAGGCAGCGCTCACAACTTAACGATTTTCATGAATGGGATCATTAATAGAACTTAACAGACTTTTTCTAAGCAAGAACCCAACCGACATTCTGGTTGGTGAAGAGTTGTGGTTTCTTTGAGATTTAAAACTGTTCTAATATGTCATCTTATTTTCTGTATTTAGCACAAACTCTGGTCTCATTTCAACATACGAAAAACTCACATTCTGAGCTTGTTTTGTTATTTTAGGCTCTATGAAGAAAACAAAGGCGTGTTCTTTGTAGCTATTAATCTTTAATAATTAAGATTCGGATACCTATCTTTAATAGTTCACAAAATTATACTTTATATTGAAATAATATATTTATACACGATTCAGCAGGATATCCAGAAATAACATCACAACCTAAACCAAATTTGGTAAACTTGTGTACAGTAAAGTTAAACAACGAAAAGTTCATCCATTTCGAATATTAATAATATGTATATACTATATAATATATATTGACGCAGTGTGAGCTATGTCATGCTTATGATAGTTGATCACTGGTTCATTTATTACTTAATATACTATAAGTATTGCATACTTCCAGATAATAATAAGATACCACAATGGATTATAGTACATATAGCTAGACGTTGTAAAGTGTGTGGACTATAAGCATTTTGTAAATCTTTTGCCAATATGTACGTGTCTTAGTCATGTGACTGATAATTAACAAGCCATAGATCAATGAGTTATTTAAGAATAGAAGAACAAGATTTCTAAAAGCTAGTGGCTCAACTACAAACGTCCTCGTATTCGTATAAATCAAACTAGCTAGTCTTACTCTATCGGAGTTAACATACAATAACACTTGAGCTATACCGAAATCCCATAACATCCAATATACAAACAGACCGTTACATTCAGCACGTACTAATTGACCCGAGACAAGTGGTTCGATCATGTGCGTGTGGCACTATTTATAATACTTTAAAACGTCAGAAAAAAATACTATATGCAATCTATATTCTGTAGCTAAGCTACAAAATGAATGTTTGTGCACTTGATTGTAACGCGCGACACAAAACATACTATATATCCAGTTATATTTTACACATTTATACATAAATTAACTGTTACTATGTTAATAATAAAAACACAAAGATAATTATAAGTTTACATCACAGTTTTGCAATACCAAAAGTCCATGGCGGCTTACAGGGCGATCTCGGCCGGGGTTGAATTGTAGCAAGATTATCTAGTATTATTAAACAAAGTACTAATAATAGTTAGCCAAATGTTTATAAAATATTTTTACAACTACATACATATATAGTTACTGCTAACTCGACAGACATTAACGGACATTACAATAAACCTATTGAGCCAGTTCATAACACGTACAATTATTTATTCACTCTAACGCTATGCACCGAGTCACCATCACCCAACTCAGCAACCAAGCTGTCAAACGTATGTACTAGGTATATATATACTATGTACATAGATATATTATGTATACTGTTACATAGATATATAATGATACTGTCATAGATACTATAATGCTGTATACTATAGTATATATTATACTGTATGTATATGTATGTATTATGTATCTATATATATATTATTAATTACTAGTATATATATATATTATATTATATTATATAATATGACCTATATATTATAGTATATAGTTAGTATAGGCTTATGTGGTTGGAGATAGTATAAATATATGTATTTATGTATATATATGTTATGTATACTATATGTTATATATATTATATATATATATATAATATACTATTAATATTATACACTATTATATTATA
>LBNU01024289.1:163606-186094 GCA_014162995.1 Artemisia annua | reverse complement strand
TCAACTGGTATATTATATATATATATATATACTATATATATTTTATATATATAGGTATATTATATATATATATATTATATATATATATATATATAATATTATTATAACATAGATATATCTATATACTGGCGGGGTCAACCTGAGTTTTAACGTCACTGGTGATATATATAGTATGTATAATATATATATACTATATATATATATATATATATTTATATATATATATATATATAATATAATATATATATATAATATTAAATATATATACATATAATATATATATATATATATACATACATTATATATATATATAACTATAATATGGATATATATATATATATACATATATACATATATATATGTATATATAGTACATATATATTTTATATAGATATATATTATATATATGTATATATTACATATATTACATTATATATATATACATATATACAGTATATATTATACGGTTGATAGCATATATACGATAGTATATATATATACATATATATGATATATATATATTAACCATATATATGTATTACTTTTTAATTTTGGTGAACGGCGATATTATATACATAGATATGATATATGGAATAATATTATTGGTAAAAGAGAATATACGAAAGAGAAAAGGGAAGTAGGGTATAAGTATTTACGGGTAAAGATTGTATGAAATAATTAAAGTTATTGCCCAAAATAAAAATTTTAACTCAAAATAGTTGTTTTTAATATACTCGCCTATGTTTATATACATATGCTTTTACCATAAGATAAATATTTTAAAAGATAATTAATGTATATGTGTCCCCATTACTCTTATATATCTGTATTTTGGACCGGTTTGAAAAACACAAGCACTTAGCCATTCATACAGTCGAGAGCTGATAGCTACTCTCATTTTTTATAGTCCGTTGAGCAGTACTGTTCACCATTCAAAACCGTTTATGTCCTATAAATAAGACCCTCAATAGAACAAAATTTAAAACTCAGGTTGACCCGGCCAGTTGAACCGTGAATCGGTCGGGTGGCCGGAAGGCGGTTTCGTACGTAAAACCAGGTTGAACCGCCAGTTAAACCTGTTGAACCGTGACCTGATGGCTCGACCGGGTCAATTAAAAAACCGATTTTTAAAACATTGCTATACACTATATATAAAAAGAAAATGTTTAAATTTAAAAACTCTCAAAATGTAATTGTATACTGTATTTATTAATCTACCTTTAATCATTTCTTTTAGCTAATTATTTATACAATACGTAACCAAATTATCGTAGCTATTT
Source organism: Artemisia annua (assembly GCA_014162995.1). Lineage (NCBI taxonomy): Eukaryota > Viridiplantae > Streptophyta > Magnoliopsida > Asterales > Asteraceae > Artemisia > Artemisia annua. The sequence goes on along the minus strand of LBNU01024289.1, from coordinate 184,814 downwards.
TTATATACCACTATATAAATCTCGTTGTTATACATGAGTACTCGTTTAATATATTAAAAATGTATAAACCTGTTGACGCTAAAGGCCAAATCTCATTGTCTCATTTTTTTAATAATTAATTAAATAATTCAATAAATAAATAATTAAGTATAATTAATTATTTAAATTAATATAATTAATTAATTAGTTAGTTTCTTAAAACCTGGCTACATTGTCGCGGATATTTGAACGTGAAGTCAAATGGCTCCCACTTAGGCGTCGTAAAAAGTGTTGATTGTTGTCGTTGAATACCTGTAGCAACAACCTTTTAACGACGAATTTTTGCCTTCGAAGAACAAATTTAGTTCTCCCTAATGTTGTACTGGTTATTTGCATCCTTAGACAAGAAATTCACCTATATATATATTTTTTTTTCAAAATACGTTTGACTTTTGTAAGTTTCGAGTATTTTGTTCAATTAAACGTTGACGACCTTGCTTATCCAGACAAAATAAACGTAGAAAGGCCAGTAGTAAACATAGATGTCACTTAATTTATATAATGCTATTAACCTAACATGGTTTAAGCTTTGTCTAAACTCTAAAGGTGGTATAATTCATTTTAAGCTATCATGTTAGACAAAAAAGCTGAGTAGTTGAATACGCAAGATGCTTTTGTAAAGAAAACGATCTATTGGGATTTGGAGCTATATTTATAGAAAGAAATTTACATACCGTGTACATAAAGCATACTCGTAAATCGTAATAATTGTTTATTCAACTACATTTATCCTTAATTTCTTAATTACAAGTCATTTCTGCCGTTAATCAATCCTGAATTTAGTTTGTTGTCCAATATTTTGGTTCCTAGGGGCTACTTAAAATAACCCAAAATGGAGAAATAGAATTATTGGCAACCGAGACCGAGGGCATAAAATTTGGAACAACAGATGCTGTGTCAGTTGCAAAAAATGGTATCTTGTATTTCACAGATGCCTCTTCAAAATACGAATTGCACGATTTTGCTATAGACATATTTGAAGGCCGGCCTTATGGCAGATTAATGAGCTATGATCCATCCACAAAGCAAACTAAAGTGATTGCTAGAGATCTCTACTATGCTAATGGTGTTGAGATGTCCCCGGATCAAGATTTTGTTATCTTCTGTGAAACCCCAATGTAAAATCTTCACTCATGTCGCTTTTTGTCCTTAAGACCTCGGAAACTCAGACATTTGAAATCTTGGTGACTTTAATTGTAGGATGAGATGCATGAGATACTATGTGGAAGGGGAGAAAGAAGGTTTGATAGAAGTATTTGTTGACAGGTTACTCGGTTTTCCTGACAACATACGTTACGATGGTGAAGGCCACTACTGGATCGGGATTCCCACGGTATGCTTTGCTAAGTATTTAAGTAATACAGTTACCTGTTGCCTAACACAAAATATATGCCCAAGTTGACTAACTCCGAGTCAAATAATCTAGTTGTTCAGTTTTGTTCCGTTTATAGGTTTTCATTTATACGTTTAATTATTTGTTTTTGGTAGGAGTATACATATGAACTGGATCTTGCACGTAAGTATCCATACATTCGGAAGGTTCTAGTATTTTTGGAAAGGCACTGGAAAAGACCTTCCATTGAGAGAAATGCAGGGGTAATGCTTGTGGATTTAGATGGTAAGCTGCTCGAGCGATACTATGACCCTGAATTGAAATTCGTAACAACAGGAATAAAGATCGGGGAACATTTATATCTAGGGAATCTGATAAATTCCTTCATTGTTCGACTCAACCTTACTCAATATCCTGCTAGTGAAACCTCGTCGAGAAAATAATAAACACTTATTTTCGTTGTTGAACGGACTATTTTGAGATGGGATGTAATTTGGATTTGATTCACCGATTCAGAATGGGCGTTGTTTATACTAATTCACTTTGTAGGCATTGTATTCCATAAATAAGTGTTTCACGTGCCTAGCATGGCCAATTGATTTTGTATAATTTCAGCAACCCAAGTAAATAAATAAATAGTTCAATGAAACGCAAAGTTCATTAACTTATTCGTAGCCTCCTTGTGTATAAACCCTTTATTAAATTAAAGCTAACATAATCTACTTTTTAAAAAGGGTAATACCATAAAAAAGCATCATACTTGTCCTAAAATACACTTTTGGGTATCGAACAAATTTTTTTCCTCATTTGGGTACTAAACTTTCCTTTTTTGGCCTCTTTGAGGCACTTTGTGACGTTTTTTGCTCTCAAATTATTAAAAATCCAGAGGCAAAAATGTCACAAAGTGCCTCAAAGATGTCAAAAAATGAAAGTTTAGTACCCAAATGAGGAAAAAAATTTGTTCAATACCAAAAAGTGACTTTCTTGATAAGTATAATGCTTTAATATGGTATTTGCCGTTTTTAAAATCAATTGACTAGTATAACTTATAGTCAAAATTTCTTTCATAGTTAACAACCATACGATCACCAACTAACTAAATAGACACACACATATACAATTCCCTATATATACTAATCCGCTTGAGGCGGGGTATATTCATTTTTTATCTATTGGGCTTTGTTGGCCCGTCTTGCCTATTGCGACCCAATGTTCGTTTTGCCTATTACGGTCCAATGTAAATATGTACATAATCCGATCATGCTTTACTCTTGCTTAAAATAATATTCACCGCTTCCTTGCACATTTACCAATCTACTTCATCGCCTTCGTTGCTCTTGCTGTTTTTTAAAAGGTTTGCTATTTGTTTTTGCTGGCGTTTGGTTGTTTTATGTTTGTGTTGTGTGCTTTATGATGTTGTAGCTTACTTGGGCATTTTCTTCCGTTGTTTCGTCTTTATTGTTTAAGTGGTTCCATCCTGTCTATACTTTGTGTCTATGTGCATGTTATGTGATCCTAGGCTGTAGGGTATCGCTGTTCGGTTTGCTTTTATCTGTTGCCTTCGTTGGTTTTGCTTGGCTGTAAGTTTCAGAGTATGAGAGAAAAAAGAAAGGCTGTTTCTAACAGGGATGCTCAGGATATGCCTGAACAAACACGACAATGTTTAGGCTCCCAAATACCGTGTCACAATGGGCTGTCGGTTTCCATTGCGACTGATGCCGTGGGTGTTACCCATGTTGGTGGGCACGGTATGATTGCGGGTGTTTCTGCTGTTGTTGATGCTGGCATCCGTAGTGGTCCGCTTGGGCCTTCGAATTTCCGTCGTTTTATTCCAGGCGTATCATCGACTGATACATCGACAATGGGTGTTAGTGTTACAAGAGCTGCGTCGCCTATACTGAATAGTGGTTCGTCCTTGCATACGAATCCAACGTCTTTGTCGTCCTCTGCCGACCATTGCCACTTGGAGTTTCCAGTTAGCGTGCCTGTGCAACTGCCAAATGTAGATGGATCAGTTTCTGCGTTTGGAGCTCATAGTGTTATAGACTCCTCTTATGTTGGTCCCTTGCAACCTCAGACAGGTAAACGTTGATGTATAGTTCAAATGGTTTTTCATAAATTTATATTCTTTGTTGCACTCTCAGTTCTAACAATAGCCTTGGTTTTTGGAATATGCAGTTGCAAGTCGATCTACGTTTCCTAATAACCCACCCCTAGACCATACTCCCATGGTTTTGGATTTCTCAACCGGTTGTGTTATTCGTGTTTCTGATCCGGGTGTGTGTCCGTGCACTTACCTGTTTGTGCGGTTTATATGTGTAGTATGGTATGCGTGTTTGGTGTTGCTTACTCTTACCTATTTGATTGTATTCCTGCTGTCACAGCTTCCTCTCATTCTGGGTCGGGTGCGCAGCAGAGATCCACACTAGCTAGATCTTCCAGGCGAGCAGGTTACATGAATACTTTTTATCCTGCACCAATTAAACTATTAGTTAGTACGTGTCGTTTCTTTATTTACTATGTAACACTTTGTTTTTTCACTTAGGAATGCGCAACGTACGTCGGGCCAGACAGCATACAACAAATGGTACGTTATTTCATGTTTTATTATTCTGTCTCACTTTATAGTTATCCTGTTTTGTCTGGAAATTCACCCATTTTATGATGTTTATGTCCATTAATGATGGTATAATAACGTGTTTAATGATCTATCTGGACAGTCAACTCACATGCAGCAGCTTCGGATGACCCACCAGTGTTTGGTCCTGTGGCCCCTCCGCAACGAGAAGGTTAAATTCTGTGGCCACATTTTTATGGTCATTTTCCAGAGTGTTTTTTTTTTTTTTTTTCTTGGGCTTTGTTGGTTATTTTCGCTACTCCATTATATTTACAGGTGCGCCTTTAGAGTACAAATCTTTTGGGAGATGTGACCGGGTGTGCCAACATTGTGGGGCGGTTTTTTGGTTTGAGGAACGAAGAGCAGGTTTACCTATGTCTATGGTTCCGCAATATCAACGGTGTTGCGCTGGTGGTCGTGCAGTATTGCGTTCTCATAACCAACATCCAGCATACATCACTCAGTTGTTTGCGGATAGGCATTTTATGGACAATATAAGAGCATATAATCAGGTGTTCGCAATGACTTCTTTTGGCGCTACTGTCGACAACTCTCTTAACACGGGCAGGGGTCCATACGTTTTCAGAGTCTCGGGTCAGATATATCATTGGATAGGTGGGTTCTGCCCAGCAGGAGATGACATCCCACGTTTTTTGCAGTTATACATCTACGACACAGAGCACGAAGTCAGAAATAGGCTTTCACATTTTGAAATACATGAGAGACATGCTTTACGGGAGCCTATAATTCAGGGGCTTATTGAGTTTCTAGACAGTAATAACGCATTGGTCAAGCTATTTAGAACAGCAAGAGATAAGTTACGAGAGGCAGACATACCCAACTTTAGTATTAGGTTGTTTGGTGTTGTGGGGAGCAACCAATATGAGTTGCCTGCCGGTGATGGGGTTGGCGCGATTGTTTACGAAGGCGGTCCAGAAACTGCTACGGATTATGATGTCGTGATAGAACGTCATTCCGGAGAGCCGGAAAGTGTAAACAAGTTACATCCTGCTTATATGGCGTTACAATTCCCGCTTCTTTACATCTATGGGGAGGAAGGTTATCATTTGAAGCTAAGGCTCAGAAACATGGATGGTGATGACCAACAGCGACAGAAAAAAATGTCCATGAAAATTTACTACGCGTATCAGCTACACGACAGGGTTCATTCTTACAATCTCATAACGCGTGCTGGGAGGTTATTTCAGCAATATGTGGTTAACGCGTACTGCATCATTGAGCAAGATAGGACAGATTACATTAGACAAAAGCAGAATGATATACGGAGTGAATACTTATCGGGAATTTACGATGCTATTACAAGAGGTGATCGCGATGGCAGGCAGGTGGGTTCACGGATTATCTTACCGGCATCATTCACGGGGGGGCCTCGATATATGTATAGTCACTACCTAGATGCATTAGCTATTTGTCGAGTTCATGGAAATCCTACTTTCTTTGTCACATTCACTTGCAATGTCAAGTGGCCCGAAATCCAGGACTACATGAACAACTTCCCGTTGCTTACAGCTTCTGACAGACCAGATATTGTTTGTAGAGTATTCGAACGAAAAATTCATGCCCTCATAAAATTTGTTAGGGAGGAGCGAACTTTGGGTGAGGTTGTAGCAGGTAATTACCTGATTCCTATCGTACTTCTCTATTTTCTAAGCTATAGTATTGTTGCCAGGGAAAAAAACCCGTATCTTGCAATCTAATTTTCTTTATGTTTCTGTTTCCCAGTGCTTTATACGGTTGAATTCCAGAAACGAGGACTTCCTCATTGCCACATCCTATTATGGACGCACGCACGTTCGCCAGATACCCAGCAAACAGATATAGATGCATATATAAGTGCCGAGTTACCTAACCATGTGCATGATCCAGAAGGATTTAGGGTTATTTCGGAGTTGATGATGCATGGTCCATGTGGCCGTGCATATCTCAGCGCTCCTTGCACACTCGGGCGGGGCAGCTGTAAGAAGCAGTTCCCAAAAGAATATACCGACCGCACTTACACGGACAGTAAAGGGTATGTACATTATCGTAGGCGTGACATAGGTCCTGGTACATATCGGAGGGGAGTTAGGTTAGACAACGCATACGTCGTTCCTTATAATCGATTACTATGCATGGTCTTTTATGCGCACATTAATGTCGAGTATTGTGGTTGGACAATGCTTATAAAGTACTTATTCAAGTACATATCTAAAGGAACAGACAGAATAGTTGCACGAGTTGTTAGACCAGTTGGTGAAGCTAATCGTCCTACAGGTTCTGTCAATCCTAATGTCGATACCGACGGTAACTCATTGATACATATAGATGAGATTAGAAATTTTATGGACGCTAGGTATATTGGGCCACATGAAGCTTGCTGGAGGATTCTTGGTTTCGACATTCACAGTAGAGAACCCGCTGTTCAAATTCTAGCTGTCCATGCAGAAAACATGCAGCATATAGCGTTCCGAGGCTCACAGCAGCTAGCAGATATAGCGAGCGACGCCCATCGTAAGAAAACGACTTTGACAGAGTGGTTGGAGTTCAATAGGAGATATACAGTGGGCCGACACCTTACATATTTGCAGTTTCCAGCCGAGTTTGTATGGTCTAAAGAAACCCGTGGTTGGTCAATTAGACAGAATAGGAACAAGCCTTCTATAGGAAGGTTAACGTATATACACCCTGCGAGTGGCGACCTTTACTTTCAGAGGTTGTTGTTATGTCATCAGAAGGGATGCGAGTCGTTCTTAGACATACGAAAAGTTGACGGTTATATCCATGCTACGCATCGTGCCGCCTGTCAAGCTATGGGTTTACTAGGTGATGACTACGAATGGGCCTTCGCGCTAGAAGAAGCAGCAATATCAGCCACTTCGTCAGAGTTAAGAGCCCTTTTCGTACAGATTCTAATTTTCTGCGACGTTGCGCACCCGGCCAATTTATGGGAGTCACAGTGGGAACGTATGGGTGACGACATACCAGGTAGGCTCTCAGAGTTGCTGAATATTCCTAATCTTCATGTGAATGAAGACTTGCTAAAAGGTGGGATTTTATACGAGCTCCAAGCGTCCCTTGCTTTCTACGGCAAGTCTCTATCAAATTTCTCTCTGCCTAATCCTCCAGATAACTTAGTACGTATACTTAAAAACAGGTTAGTAATGGAGGAGTTAAGCTATGATCGTGTGGCGTTGGCTCAGGAAAAAGAGGAGCTGATTTCCCAGCTTAACCAGGAGCAACGGTCCATATTCGATAGAATTATTACTGCTGTTACAAACGGAAATCAGGAGCTTCTTTTTGTCTACGGTCATGGTGGAACCGGAAAGACATTCTTATGGAGAACTGTTCTGTGTGCTCTCAGATCCGAAGGCAGAGTTGTTTTAGCCGTCGCATCTTCCGGAATAGCATCTCTGTTATTGCCATCGGGTCGCACAGCTCATTCCAGGTTTAAACTGTCGCTCAACTTAACTGACGGTTCGGTTTGTAACGTTAAAAAAAATACTCAGTTAGCTGAATTGTTTAAGAAAACAGATTTGATTATATGGGACGAGGCTCCGATGAATGATCGGAGATGTTTTGAAGCTCTTGATCGTACACTCAGGGACATATTAGACACACCAAACCATCTATTCGGAAAAAAATCTATTATCTTGGGTGGTGATTTCCGGCAGACACTACCGGTTAAAAAATACGGTTCGAAAAGTCAAATAATAGCCGCATCAGTCGCTCAATCGTATCTGTGGAGTCATTTTCAGGTTATTATTTTACATCAGAGTATGCGTTTACAGCAAGATGCTACAACACTGACCAACACATCTGGCGTACGCCGGTTTTCAGAGTGGCTGCTGGCTGTGGGTAATGGAGTTGCGGGCTCCCCGGATGAAGCAGACCCAGAAAACACATCTTGGGTGAAAATACCAGACGAGTACTGTATACAGAATACGGAGAACGGCTTGGTGGAGCTATTGGATTTCATATACGACAGGCGTACGCTTGAAGCACCAACTGCAGAGACATTGCAGCAAAAAGCTATAGTCTGTCCCAAAAATGAGACCGTTGATATGATTAATGAGAAGATCTTGGACATTGTCCACACTGAAAGCCGATCCTATAGGAGTCACGATGAAGCAACTCCGAAAATGAACGATGGCGGCGCGACAGAATTGTTGTACCCGCCAGAATATCTTAACACATTAAACTTCCCAAGTATGCCACAACACTTGCTGTCGCTCAAGCTTGGGGCACCCATAATGCTGCTGAGAAATTTAAACCTAATAGGTGGATTATGTAATGGAACGCGACTAATTGTGACTCAACTTCTACAGCGTATTATAGAGGCTAAAATAATAACTGGGACTAGGGTTGGCCAGAAAGTTTTCTTACCGAGGATTTTACTTATCAGCAATGATGAAAGCATTCCTTTCACATTTAAAAGAAAACAGTTCCCTGTCAAGTTATGTTACGCTATGACGATCAATAAAAGTCAAGGTCAATCTTTGAAGAAGATAGGCGTATACCTTCCTCAGAGTATATTTGGGCACGGACAGCTATATGTGGCGCTATCTAGAGCTACTTCTCCTGAAGGGTTAAAAGTGCTGGTCACTGATAATTCAGGCCACGAATACAACACCACGAAAAATATAGTTTATAAGGATTTCTTAACGAAAATTATGGTATCACTGTTACTGATTTACCTAAGATGTGGTTATTAGGTTAGCCGCCTAAATATTCAGTTAACGAAAGTATATATCATAGGACTATGTAGCTTAGAGTCTGCATTCATAGACAGGGAAAGTGGTTTGCAGTTATTAATTTAGCGCATACTGTCCAGAAAATCATGCTCTTACCGTTATCGATTTACCCAAGGCGTGCTTATCAGGCCACCCTCCTAAATATTCAGCTACCAAAACTGTATATCATAAAATCCTGTAGTTTAGAGTGTGCATTTACAGTTAGGGAAGGCACTTTGCAGTTATCATTAACAAATATGCATCAGTTACTGCTTCACTGCATACTACCCGCATAATATCCAATAGTCATCTTCCCCCTTCCCATTACCTTTGGCACAAACATGTATTTCGTTTTTTGCTGCCCGCTATAACATGTATACATTTATATCTGTTTCATATCAATTTGCATGTGATTATATTGGTATATCGTTTCATTTATTAAGTGCGCAATCTGTTATGTGTTCTGTGGTCCATCTCAGACAACAGGATATTTTATGTTTGTGCAAACTCCCTTATACTACACATTCATACGCGGCACTTCAACCCGTATAAGTTGTTCACTGTATAATGAGGTTTCCTGTGCACCGTATGCCCACATGAATATCGTCTATAGATAAACAAAAATAATTATTTGCTTATACGTCTGTCTAACTGAAAACCATATATATCTTGCGCTTATCTCCATTCATTAACCAATACGTTATTTATTACCTTACCATATTTTATAAACCAACTGTATGTTACAAAACAAGCAATTGCTATAACGTTTGATTTACCTACCACCATACCAGCCATTCAAGTTTTGGCTATTATCTGTTTGCATAATATGTCTGTCATCAAGGATTTCTCTTTTAGAAAATTACCATAATACATATACGTTTATATCCATTTAGACGTGCACACCATACAATCCATTATATATTTGATAATCCACGTTAAGTAAGAACATATTTTATATTAGCACATTGTTTATTATAATGGACGCTCATTGATCAGTACTTTACGGTTTTCATGCTCCGCATCGTACTGCACTCTCTTTTATATAGCAACTCCCTGTGTAAATACGATATGCACATATACTGGCATTCACGGTTTTCCCCACATTCATCAGATCTACAATTATACATGCTTTTAAATCATTTTTTTTAGTACTGATATGCCAATTCTAATTTTTATTTTCTTGCTAACAAATTTATTCGCAGGAGAATGTCACTAACCGTTGATCCTGTGTTTACTCCAATCAATACTGAAGGTCCTGTTATCCTACCTCGCCAGTTTACCTATCTAACTGAACTGAGCCCTGCAGACAACAGTAAATATATTCAAGTTAGAGTCTACCGTAAATGGACAGGGGTGAAGGTGCCCGGCTTCACACCAACAAATTTCTCATGCATATTACTCGACAAAAAGGTGCTATACTATTCACTTCTTATAAAGACTGCTTGGTGTATCACAAAAAGAAACCTACAAAAAAAAAAATAAAGATAAAAAAAAAAAAATTATATCTATAACAAATATGATTATAAATAACATATTATGTTGTTAATCATAGGGTTCCGCAGTGCAAGCAAATGCGGATTTAAAAGAAAAAGATCGATTTGACCGCGATTTGCAGATAAACAGNACCACGATTTGCAGATAAACAACGTTTACAAAATTCAAGGCTTCGGTTTTGAAAGGACTGACAGCTGGGGCAAGACGCTAGACAATGATTTTACACTAACTTTTGGCAAATATACACAAATCGATCAGCTGGCAGATACTGATTACCCATACCACTACTTCAATTTTGCGGCCTTCAATGAATTAAATGCGAGGCTAGAAAAAAAGAACCCGATACTTACAGGTACTGTGTCTAACTAAACTGCTAATTCTAATCTTATTACTGTTGCATATGTATTAAATAGTATATCCAACCAGATTATATTGGATATGTGCACAACGTTGAAAAAGTTAAAGAGTACGGGGGCGCAACTACGAGCAGGGTTAAACTTAGGAATATTGGAATCCGTAACCTAAAGTAAGTGCAGTTGCTCACACATTGACCTACAAAAGCAGCCTGCTTATAATATTTATAAATATTCTAACCTTGCAGCAACGACGTCGTTCCTTTCACGCTATGGAACGAAGATGCCGATAATTTCAAAGACGATGAATATGCACAGATGAAACAACCGGTTATACTAGCTGTTAGTTCCTGTTATTTGAAACGATATGCTGGTAAACTAAAAACAAGAATCTGCTCCAACCTTTCTCTATTTCATATTCCCAGTCAGAATGACCGTTGGGTTTTAATTATCCAGGTCAAATACAATTGTCTGCTACTTCAGCCACTCGGTATTATTTCAATCCAGATGTACAAGAGACCAGCGAGTTGCTAGCTGCGTAAGAGAATAACAACTAATTAAACATTATGAGTATTCTATATAAGGTAACATTTGCAGATTTACGTAAATGCAGATATGATAAAGCTAATACAAGTGGCCCGCATTTACAAGTTCAAACGGAAAGGCTAACAAGTTGGGACCAAGAAAAAACTCGGAACCATGTCCCGTTGGGCACTCTCTTACAAATTGATCCAAAAACGCAACAGGTACATCCACGTACCCTCCAGATTAGACAATCATACTAGGTAAATATATTTATTACGTTAAACTCTCTGCAGCGTGTATTGTTCACACAAGAAGCAACCGTGCTTCAGATTGACACTGGACATCACTGGTATTACCAGAAATGTGACGAATGCGGCGGGAAACTTACGTACGGTTACCTACATGGTCAATGCCATCAGTATGGGACAAAACCGAACCCTGAAAACAGGTATACTAGTGCGGACAGAAACTTTTGTCATTCCGATTTTGCGATTGCCAACTTTTATATGACACAACTACTGACACACAATTGTTATGACAGCTATTGTTTCAGGATGGTAATAACTGATGGCACAGGGAATGCTCTAATGAGCTGTTTCACGCCCCAAACAGATGGTCTCATAAAGGACGTGAATGCTTTGCTAAATGAAGTCGAAAACAAGGACCCAGCAATTACTCCACCAGCTATATTGGGATTACAGAACACGAAGCATGTTTTTCAATTCCAGTTTGCCACACCAACAACAAAAGGTCCACCCACATTTATCCTAAAAAAAATAATGGACAATCCGCCAACGGCGCTGCCAGCGGCATCAGCAGGCCCTTCATCTCCACCAGTGCTACAATCAATAACCGAGACCGGCGAGCACTACACCCCCCCACCGGTGACTCTCACAATCACTCAAGATACCCCAGCTGATGCACCTGCCACAACATCCTACCCTCCTGAACTAGGTGCCAAAAAACAACTATTCCCACCTTCAACCAGTGAAGAACATGACCGAAACCCAAAAAAGCAGAAAAATGAATAGGAGTTCTGTGACAAATTTTGTGTGTGCCATAGCTAGTGATGCATCTCTAGCTACACCACATGATGTCTTCAGAGCTAAGCGCATATAATTAGTGCAAAAACGATAACATCCCAGACACTACTAGATAGGTTTGTAACCAAATTTTCAGGGGATGGCCCTAATAAATTTAATAGCATGTACATTATATTAACTGTCTGCCACTACTTGCACACTTAACAAATGACATATGCAATCAGTATGTCCAGAATTAAGGCGACAATGCCAATAAACATATGCCATTTTTTTTCCATGTTTGGTAAGGCAAAAAATTGTCTGCTAACCAAAAAGCCCATTCAATATTACCATAGCTGAGTAAAAATTACATCTTTTAGAAACACTCAATGCTGACACTTGACAACAAAACAAACACACAAAAAATGTTGAGGACGATTTCGTACTTAACGATCGAACAACTCAATTATATATGACGCCAGTCTATACACAAGCCACGAAAAGAAAACCTCAAAAAAGAGAACTCAAAAATGGGCGATTACAATATTGAAAACCAACAATACCAATCAATACAACATGAAAGTAAACAGACAGAACACAGCAGACCCTCAATTCTTAAACAATTTGCTCATCTCAATTCTTTAATCCATCATTTAAATTGATCAGCTAATGAAGGTGAATCCCACCATCAAACAATCTCCCTACACAATTATAATTTGATTTCGCTTTGCGTAACTCAGTTGGGTGATCCAAAAGCCAACATACAACTGCAACACCAGTCGGTTAGACAACTCAAGTCATTCGGTCACGACTGACTTATGCATATATCAAAGAATGACAACATACATAGCAGCAAATTATTTCTTTACCAACGACACACATATGTTTAACTCAATTAACAAATCCACACACCGATCCTACATACAATTCAAAACTTGTATAGAACCATCTCATTAGCTAAACTAACGTGAGCAACTAGAATTAAAAGGCCATTCTATGTACCACCTGTGCATCGCGTCCCAAACAGTTTTGGGAGTTACATCGCAACTTTAGAAACCCAACGTCAAAAATGACAGGCATAAATTGGACAGAGCTACAAGTGCCTGAAGCACCAACAAACAACAAGATACAAGACACACAAGTACAGCCCTTTTTTTACCTGCTTTAGGGTTTTCTTTTCTAAGTTGTTTCTTATCGCGTATAAATAGAAATTCGACAGTGGTTAAAATATAATCAGGTACACAAGTATTAATAAAGTATTTATACTGGACGTTAGAATACCACACTCACAGAAAATGCAATAAAAAACCACATTCGTCTGCCAATAGAAGTAGCATGCTCGAAACTAAAAAACAGATGCATAACATAACCACACATGAGCTTTTACAACACAACTTAGTTTACATCACAGCCTAAGATAACAAAACAGAAATAACNAAGCCCAAAAAAGCAGAAAAATGAATAGGAGTTCTGTGACAAATTCTGTGTGTGCCATAGCTAGTGATGCATCTCTAGCTACACCACATGATGTCTTCAAAGCTAAGCATATATAATTAGTGCAAAAACAATAACATCCCAGACACTACTAGATAGGTTTGTAACCAAATTTTCAGGGGATGTCCCTAATAAATTTAATAGCATGTACATTATATTAACTGTCTGCCACTACTTGCACACTTAACAAATGACATATGTAATCAGTATGTCCAGAATTAAGGCGACAATGCCAATAAACATATGCCATTTTTTTTCCATATTTGGTAAGGCAAAAAATTGTCTGCTAACCAAAAAGCCCATTCAATATTACCATAGCTGAGTAAAAATTACATCTTTTAGAAACACTCAATGCTGACACTTAACAACAAAACAAACACACAAAAAATGTTGACCACGATTTCGTACTTAACGATCGAACAACTCAATTATATATAACGCCAGTCTATACACAAGCCACGAAAAGAAAACCTCAAAAAAGAGAACTCAAAAATGGGCGATTACAATATTGAAAACCAACAATACCAATCAATACAACATGAAAGTAAACAGACAGAACACAGCAGACCCTCAATTCTTAAACAATTTGCTCATCTCAGTTCTTTAATCCATCATTTAAATTAATCAGCTAATGAAGGTGAACCCCACCATCGAACAATCTCCCTACACAATTATAATTTGATTTCGCTTTGCGCAACTCAGTTGGGTGATCCGAAAGCCAACATACAACTGCAACACCAGTCGATTAGACAACTCAAGGCATTCGGTCACGACTGACTTATGCATATATCAAAGAATGACAACATACATAGCAGCAAATTATTTCTTTACCAACGACACACATATGTTTAACTCAATTAACAAATCCACACACCGATCCTACATACAATTCAAAACTTGTATAGAATCATCTCATTAGCTAAACTAACGTGAGCAACTAGAATTAAAAGGCCATTCTATGTACCACCTGTGCATCGCGTCCCAAACAGTTTTTGGAATTACATCGCAACTTTAGAAACCCAACGTCAAAAATGACAGCCATAAATTGGACAGAGCTACAAGTGCCTGAAGCACCAGCAAACAACAAGATACAAGACACACAAGTACAGCCCTTTTTTACCTGCTTTAGGGTTTTCTTTTCTAAGTTGTTTCTTATCGCGTATAAATAGAAATTCGACAGTGGTTAAAATATAATCAGGTACACAAGTATTAATAAAGTATTTATACTGGACGTTAGAATACCACACTCACAGAAAATGCAATAAGAAACCACATTCGTCTGCCAATAGAAGTAGCATGCCCGAAACTAAAAAACAGATGCATAACATAACCACACATGAGCTTTTACAACACAACTTAGTTTACATCACAGCCTAAGATAACAAAACAGAAATAATAGCGTTTGCTTTATAGCTGATGCATCCTCGCACAACCTGTTACCGCATACAACACAACACTGATCACTCTACACATTCACATTGAATCATACAATCTGTGTAAACAAAACAATACTAAATATAAACCACATAATAATAGATTATAATTTTTTATATATATGAGTTCCAGGTCCAGTTACAAAGGCAAAAGACACTTTACAGACCACAATTATGAAAAACAAAACACCTAAACAAGTTGCCATTACAGTAATTGCCCAAACGACTTCATCAAAAGACATACTATTTTCCATGATCAACTACCGCTTTCATAGAGCTTCGGTTCGCCAAAACATTCAAACGAGCAGGCCCTACGGACCAGTTGTCGCTGACATAGCTTATCGGCCCTAGCAACATAAGTGTCACCCATACCTAAATATTATAGCACAACATAGACTACTTATTTACAAACATATCATACTAGACCACTGGAACACTACCTAAAAGACTACTACATATGGGTTACATCAGCGAGGTAGTCCATAATGAGAGAAGCCGTGCGACTTGCATCTGAAATATTACGACTGTATGCACGAATCCGGAGTTCCACAATCGCTATGAGAGCGCGGAGAAGCGCTAAGCTGCGACTGACTAGAACAGACTCCGGGAGACCTTGAATCTCCCTAAGGAAGGTATGCAATTGCAACAGCAACACCCTCTCACGGGTAACATGTCGCCTATCACAGCGTTGACCATTTAGAAGTATGAACCTATACCGCTCGAAAAAGAGGTAGAAGTGCCTAGCCCTATCTTGCGTGTTAGCAACACGAGCAAGCCTATCGCTAATAGACATATTCCCATTTACAACATGATTCACATTGCCCTCACGAACAACCAAAGCAACAACATTCTCATTCTGGTCTCCCACACCATTTTCATTACCAAGACGCCTATTATCGTCACCATTATTCCCATTCCCATTCACGGCATCATTACGATTACCTATATGATTAGCAGTTACAGCACCATTTCGGTTTGTGTTATTGGCGTGATCTACATTCTGGACATCATTAGCATTTCTAAAGTGGTTATCCATTGTTGTGAAACTACTTAGCAGGAACAATATAAATGGAAATCAATAAAGAAAGCCTTTTATAGCAAACCCACAAAACTAGCAGACAAAAAATAATTAATTTGAGGATAAACAAAGACATATCCAAATGAGATTAGTCATAAAAAATGGCTAACCTGTTGACACGAGGCCATCGCTTAGGCACATTGGCAGATTAATAAGCACATCCGACTCACGAACTGATCTAGGTATCCGAACCCACACACCCCACTGACAAAATGATGGAGCAGAGCCGAAAGGGAGTAATTAAAGCAGTACCAGTTCAGTGAATTATAGCAATAATCCATTATCTAAAGTGGATAGTTACGAGTTAATATGAAACAGTCAAATGAAATGGCGCCATCTGGTACATACTTGTATATCAATCGAATAGTAAGCAGGAAAAGAAAGAACGCGTGTAATTGCGATTGAATTACTGATATACTTACTGATTGGCCCAACCCAACAAAAAAGGATGATTGGACCCTAATATAGGTCTTTTGCCATGACACAAAGGAATGTCATTTGAAAAAAAATAAATGAGCAAATATAGTTGTACACACACAAAGTAAATATGACCAAATACAAACACTACTAAAAATTGAAAAAAAGATAAAACATTTAAAAGAGTATGCAAACAATTACTTACATACACAAAAAAATGAGAGTAATTTGTCTTTTCTTATTAATACAATCTGCTATAGAACACACATAAACATACCCAACAAATATGAAACTGAATATCTGCCATTAATAATAAAAAAAAAATAATAATAAAGCCAATCAATATACTAACCATTTACACAAAACACAATACATAAATTAATTGTCTAAAAGAACAATAACACATATACTAAAAATCTAAAAATAGACAAATAACAAACAATACAAAATTCTTTTGTCATACAATCAACGAGAAATTTACAAGCAAGCCAGACATGGTATAATAACAAAACACAAACACGCATGCACTCACAAACAAAAAAATTTTAAGCTGACCATCTACCTGGTTAAAACATAACAACTATTACACATGCCCAAACCGGACAACAAACTGAACGAGATTGACAACATGTACTGTGGATGCCTGTAAAAAAAACGCAAATTCTCCAACTGCTTAACCTCAAAATCATTAATATTCCGAAAGTATATAATCACATCAGCAATCACAGCATCGTTACCACTTCTCGAAACCACCAAAAAAGACACAACGGATATACGTCCCCTACAAAGTCAATTAGAAAAAATTTATTGGCTTTCAAAAATCACATTATTCTGCAGTTCGAAATATAACTTCTTTTTAAGTTAAAAACCAGAACGAAATTCTATACCAAGAAAACTGGAAAAAATGAATACGAGAAAGAAATATAACAAGCATAGAAGCCAAAAAAAACGGTAGAGGCATTTTTTCCAATCGGCTCACTTCCTATTAAAAAAAATATTTTAGGAAAAAAAAATCAGAGAAATAAAAAAAATTTCAAAACACGGGCCCCGCCACAACGCGCCGGGCACACCATTGTTGTAGTATACCAAAAAAAGGGGAAACTAAAAAAAAAAAAAAAATTCAAAAATTAAATATGCCAAAAAACTTAGCAAATTACTAACATAACAAAAAACAAAAAAAGAATTACAAAAAATAAAAAAAAGAATGACTAAAACCACAACACAAAAATAATAAAAACAAGGTTCTATCGATTTCCGTATACAGAAAAGGTTATATCGATTTCTATGTATAATAAAAACAAGGAAAATATCACTATGCTGATATAAAAGCTAATACAAAAAAACTAAATTTGGCGGAATCAGAAATGAAAATCAGTGCAAAATAAACTAGCACAGAAAAATAACAAGTACATGAGTTTAACCCACCACGAAGAACCAAACAGATATGCCATAAGATACATACACAATTCGGCATTCTAAACCACCTCAGTATTAAGAGTCATAAGATCGAAGGAAGAAAACACACATTAATAAATAACATATTCGTGCATGCACCGTTTGCGAATACCAAAGCTAATACATAGTAACTTACATAACAACACAACAACAAAATGACACGAAAAAAAAAAAAAAAAAAATCTAAAATCATCCGATTTAACAACTTCACAAACTAATGAACATCAAAGACCAGTAAATCGACCAAGAAACTCCCTACGCATAGCCACGTGCATTGTCGAAATCTCTAAGAAAAGATGCAGTTTTGCCAATTTATCAGCCTCAAAATCGCGGATGACCTTAAAATACATTATAGCATCAACAAAAATAACATTGTCACCGTGCCTCAACTGAACAAGCGCTTGAGCCACAGGCATATAATTAGCACACAACTCCAACTCTGAAATGACAGCATCCAAATAAGCCAAGCGATCCCCAACATAAACACACCAGCTACGCAGAAATGAAATCCAACTTTCTTCCTCTTGAACCTCTCTTTCAAAAGCTAACCGCACAACATCAGAAATGTAAACAGATCTAGATGAATAAGCAAGTTCCAATAGCCTAACTAAATTATCCATAGCAATAATAATTAGTAACAAATATAAGTACACCCAATGTACAGAATTTAAAAGAAGCAATGGTCAAGAGTATTAAGCAGCAAAATATAAAAGCACTGTGCAATAAAAAATACCCTTATGTTTCCCAAAAGAACAGTTAGTCAAAAATATCTTTCCAAAAATCAGAAGTAATTACTGTTTGATATGATAGACAAGCAAAATTATTTCAAAATTTGAATACCTAAACTGGTTGACATACACAATAAATACCAATTTCAAAGTAACACAAAGGAGTATAAAAAAAATTAACATGCTAAAATATGTAATCACACTAAAAAATCTAATAACTTACATACAAAAGAGTGTGCATAAATTACACCAAAAATCTATTTAGCGTACACGAACACGAAAAAAAATCAACAACATGAAACTACAATATTTCACAACTTATATATAAGAACATAAATAAAAAAAAAAAATACGACCTTGCAACAAGCACTAACAATTTTGTGAAAACATACGCAAACCATAAACCGACTAGAAAAACCCGTTGCAACGCGGCGGGTCTCTACGACCTCATATATACTAATCCGCTTGAGGCGGCAGATATTATATAAAAAAAAAATAAAAAAAAAACAAAAAAAAACAAAAAACAAACACGCAAAATATATAACAATTACATTTCGTACACAACAACCAAATATTGTGTTGCCAAAAAAAACCCCGCCGCAACGCGGCGGGCTATATATTTCTTGTTAATTAAACAATAGTTATTTTGAGATGAAATAAATTTTTTTATTAAGAAAAAAAATAATCTAGCCCACGAAAACAAATCTAGCCGGCCAACACCTTTAACGACGACACACGTAATTGCTAAAACTATATATAAATTAAGTAACAATCATTTTCTGATTAAATAATTTATTTTTATTAAAAATAAAATAAAAAATGATTAAATAATTTATTAATGGAATATAGCTTTAGCAATCAAAATAGGAAAATAATAAAATCTAAAAATATTTATTAGTTATATAATATATACTTTTAGTGACACATTTCGTCGCTAAAAGTGTGGGTCAAACTTATAAAAAAATCTTCATTGAAAGTTTGGGTCCCACGGGCTTTTAGCGACAACATGCGTTGTCCTTAAAAAAAGTGGTTATCGTCTAAGTTGGTTATTGTTGTACTGCGACGTCCTAGACATGAAATTTTTGAGCATGTTGTATTCGTCCAATCCAAAAGTTAAAATATTTCCTCTGCCTGTGGGTGTAAGCCGGTCACACAGACCTTACAACCATGTAGACGTCTTTGTGTTTCTAGATTTGTTTGTTTACTCATTTGTCAGTTCTGCTTCGCGTCCACCAAAACACTTGACGATTTTACAAGTTCACCGAGTCAATTTTTAAAGGTATCAAATGTCGGTATTTCTTAAAAAAGGATATCCCCTATAAACCGTCCAAAAATAAAAATAGGTCAGAAGGCACTCATAAATACTCCGTAAATAACATGTAGGAGCTTATATATCAATTGTTGAATTCTATTTAGATCGAAAGAAAAAAACAAACCAGACGACACCAGCAAGATGACAACGAAGAAACGGTCAGGAGTTTTTAAATTGTTTGTTGGACTTGCTGTATATACATGCATGCTTATGTCACAAAGACACAAACTAGCATGAACTGGAGACACTATCACTATGCATGGTACTTAAATACAACTTTATAGTATGTATGTTTTAATTGATTGTTCTACCTCCATTTGTGTGTTTACCCATCAGAGTTGCATAACTCCAGAGCAATATATGCTGTATTTCATGCGAAATTGGGCATATTTAATTTGTAGTTTTATATGGATATTAGATTCAATCAACTAGACCTAGTCTGAAAACAATAATACATGGCATAATGCAAACATGCATAGACCTAGCTTATTGTATTATACTATTTTAGTAACATATGTATATGAATTAGCATATCGGTATTTTCAATGAACGTTTCTTTAAAAATATTTGATAGTAAACTAGCAAGTTGAATGGACAAAAAATACAACGTTTACAGTATCTATGTAGGCAATTTCTGTAAATAACCATTTCAAGTAGCTAAGGGTGTGTTTGGTTCATGCTTTTAGGTGGGTATCACCCAAAGAAAAAATGAAACCTTTGTTTGGTTGTAACTAGGGCCCACAATTTGAGAATGATGGAATAAAAATGTGATAGATTTCATTCCACCATATTTTGGTGGGTTTTCTTGATTCCATCCAATCAAAATTTTTTTTTTTATTTGATAGAATTTTTTCAACCACACATTATTTATTCTTTTTCTTATTTTATAATTTTTTCAACCACAAATTACATATAATAATATATTTTCTCTCTCCTACTTTTTTCTCAAATCTTTCTCACATCTTTCAAACCTTTCCCAAATCCAAATCCAATTCCAATCCCACTCGCGAACCAAACGCACCCTAAAAGATGTTTACCATGGGTATTGAATCCCTTTAACAAAAATAATAATACTAATAACAATAATAATTTAAAATATATATATATATATATATATATATATATATATATATATATATATATATATATATATATATATATATATATATATATATATA
>LBNU01024289.1:97369-163473 GCA_014162995.1 Artemisia annua | reverse complement strand
ATGTGTATTAAGGTGTATGTAAGAAAATATACATGTTTTATATGAACATGCATGTTTTCTAATGCAAAATTGAAGTTCTCGCAGTTCCCGCACTTAACAGGGTTCTGAAAATAAAGCCCCTATATATATATATATATATATATATATATATATATATATATATATATATATATATATATATATATATATATGATTAGCATAGTCGTTGTCGGCTTTATTGTCGTTTCAACTTACATTTCCAGTAATCCATTGATCTTCGTCAGTTAGTTACTGTTAAACTTGTTACTAGTCAAATCATTTTCTCTAGTAGCTAGACAAAGAGTTGATGTTTCTTGAAACTTTTGTTGTTTTACTTCTGTAATTTAGTCATAGTTTTTCCATGCACATATGACTTTAACAAACCAAAACGATGATCACAAAAACAAGAGGTCTGATATCATTTTTAATTCAACTTACTGCAATGAAAAGAACTCAATGTATTATTATAATATATGAGAGACCATAGCTATCATATAAAGAACCGAAAACTTCTTTAATTCTTTTGTCTATTTCACTTTTTTCTTCAAAATTATACTGTTGGGTCATATATGCAGAACAAGTCAATAAAATACATATATACTTAAATGTTGAAAGAAAAGAGAAGTTGTCCGTGGGTCGTCTCTTTAGTCCTTTTTTGTTCTTGTAAAGAAGCTTCTTAGTTAGCTTTTGTTATATGCCTTATATAGATAAGACAAGAATTAATATAAACCCACCCTATGGTCATTCAACCTTCTCATGATTCTTTAAAGATGTAGAAATTAATCGGGTTTGCTTTTTATTCAAAACAGTCTACAAATGATATTGTGGAGAAGATTATCGTTTAGGCAAATGATATTTCCACATATAAAATTACTTTGCACACATAGAAATCATGCATAATGACAAAATATTTTTTGTCCTTATGCATGATTTCTATGTGTGCAAAGTAATTTTATATGTGGAAACATCAACACCCTATCGCTTATTCTCATTTTTTTAATTATTAAAAACAAATCTCTAGCAAATTTGATTTGATTGGATCCGGGTAACATATAACTTCTTGCTAGTTGTTTTGATATAATAGCGTGCCGTTTACAAATTCACAAAGATAAAATGTTGCATATAACTAAATAGGCTTCATATTATGCTTTCCTTTATAGGCCAATGATTTTAAAGCATCTTCAATACATCAGCGAATTTAAATTCTATTATTAATTTATATTCCTTCACACATCATTAATCATCAACCGATTAATACGATCTTTCCCAACCTTTTCATCCACTAACCATTATTCAAGCTATTGCTCAAATGCAATTGCTCTATTTATTAAGCGCCCGTTTTGTTTGTAAGTGGGTTTAGAATCTGATTCGAATTTGGATTGATTTGAAAGAAAACAATAAGAGAGAAATAATAATTGTTAAATTTAAATATTTGTTTATATGTCAAAATTTTATTAAAATGTTACTTTTTGAAAATTTAGATGAGAGAGACAGAGTGGAAATGTGAAGCCCACGGGAAACGAATTAATACTCAGATATGGATTCAAATCTATATCTTTCACACCCATATATGAATCTAAACTTTAAAACAAACAAAATATTTGTCTTTTATTTCATTACTGTGACACCCATAAAGCAAACGCACCCTAAGTCTTCTTCAACTTTTCAATCAGATATGCTCTAACAAAAAACGCCGTTAAAAAAAAATGCTCTAACAAAAAACAACCACAAAAGAGCTAGATAGAAAAATTACAAATAGTCTATATTGCAACTAATAGAATCATTGATCTAATCTACCCAACTAGGTTTTAGAGATCTATGACAATGTGATAAATACTAGTGTGTCTGCACCATAATCTTATTACCTAATATAATGCTTGTTGGTCGGTTACTGATTTTCTAAGTCGCTCACCCAGGTTCTTGACTGGGTCACCAAATGATTAAAACAGAGCATAAGTTGTTTTCTATGTTTGTTGAGTAAGGTTCATACTATACTCACGTCGCTAATAACACAGTAAAACATTTCAGTGGCTTAGGTAGGTTTATGAAGTAATGTGTTTGCTTAGTACTTACTTTCTTGTTTAGAATTGTTGGATTTTTGTGCATGATACAACACATAACTAATACTACTAACTGTATCATTAGCCTATGGAGGTCACACACTAACACGAAATATAATTCTTATTTTAATACATATGTTGTATATATACTATCACAGTAAAAGGCTTACAAGAATTAGTACTTATAAAATTAACTAAGAGAGTTAACTAAACGAGGATTAACAGAAATGGAAAAAAAGACTAACCATGCACACATGGTTAACACCTAAACTAACTAGTAAATGATAAGATCATGTATTTTAATTTGACTATGTAATTTGGGAAAAGAAAACCCTTTTAAAAGGGAATTAACTTAATCATAATGCTTAATCCTTTTAATTTACCAAAACCCTAGCTTGGTTTTTCCTCTCCTCCCTCCCTTTGCACCTCTTGACCGAACCAAAACCACCAAGATAAGCCCTAAATTTTCTTTTGGTTCTTGATTTCTCCTTGTTAGCTGTTTATTGATCGTACATTGTTGTCGTAAAAGACTAGCATTCTCAAGGTTTCATCAAAAGTGTTAGAGTGTTTCTACATAATGGTTAACACACTTGATTTGATAAGCGTTTGTTCATCAGGTTGAATTGAACAATTGGTTTAGGATTAGTGTTTCGGGTTACCAATTCAACATCATCATTCAAAGAGAAGTACATTCTTGTTTTGATTATGTCATTTATGATTATGTGTAATTATTAATGAATGTTTTATATAATTATGTTGTAATTATTAGATTGCTTGTGATTAATGATATGGTGCATGAAGATCAAATAATTGCGTATTTTAATATGATTATGCTTGCATGCTTCCGCCTTGAATATGTTTCTTGTAAATATTTCGAACCCTAATTTTACTTAATACATGAGAGAAATTACTCACGTTCATCATAGCTACTTGAATTGAATGGTGTGCACCCCAAAACGTCAACTTCAACTTAAAGAAAAAACATCCATAGTGGTCCTAAAATTGCTTAATCCGGCCTTCGTTCATCTGAAAAGAAATACAATATATAACCAAACTCGTGTGCACAAATAACAAATATATATATAACATAACATATTATCCATAATATCTTGTGGAGCAATATCGACACTTTCAATATTTTATTATGACTACTAATTGATAGATGCATGTATATCTTAAAATGATAATAATGCCAAGATTATATCATCCCAGTAAAGGCATTCGATCATTTTATGATGAGAAGCTTGCAAAAGAATTACTACAATATTTTTCCCAGATGAAAATACTTTCATGAAGCTAGTTGTTAAGAAATTGGTTATTCGTTGTGTGATCCCTTTTGCGGGTGTGGGATCCGAACACCCCAAACGGTTATGAACTTATGATACACGGACACAACAATTCACATTAACAATGACTATGCACGCAAAGTACAATGGTGCACAATAAACAGTTTTTGATCTTCTCAGTTTTGGTATAAGGCTTACAAGTACGTAGGAAATGTACTTTTACAGGCCAAATTTGGTAAACTTCTCATATAAAGAAATATGCATCTATTATATATTTCGATTTAACATTTGGTATGAAATTACCAATGACATCAGCTTTGTGTGCTTTTAACTAAACGTAAATAGAAAGGTAAGCTTCAGAAGTGCAGCCGGCCAACACAAAACAACAAACAAGAAAAATCCATTTTTTATGCATCTCTTCATTTGGATCTGTAATCACTTGTAGATTTCGGTCAATATAATCTCCTCCAATTTTCTTCTTCAACTGCGTCAACCCTAAGATTAAGTATCAGTTATCCTCTAGAGAACGATTTCTTGATCTTGAAATATCCTAAACCTAGAAGAGTACAAATTTATCTTAATTCTTAATTCTTTTAAATAAGTTATGAGTTCTCAGAAGCATGGGAGTTCGGATACTTCGAGCAATGAGAAAACTAGTCCCTCATTGTCTCCTGATCGCTCTAAAGATGGTGTGGGCCGATCGTATGAGTGTGCTTTCTGTAAAAGAGGGTTCACAAATGCTCAAGCGCTAGGAGGTCACATGAACATACATCGGAAAGACAAGGCAAAAGCCAAAGCTAAACACCAAAATACATTTACTACTACTTCAACTTCAACCAAGCCCAAGAAAGATAATTCCTTATTTTCTTCAAAATCATTTAAGTTTCATCCTGATGAAGAGGCTCAGTATTTTGGGGCTTCTTATGGGTTTCAGATGGGTGATCATTGTTATGATCAGTTTATACCATCAAACCCTAATTTTCCATGGAATTTCGCTCCCACACAATTCAATGATCTTGCCACACATAGCGAGCACGCGAGAGTGAATCTGAATCTTGGAATTGGGACATCTGAAATGGTAGATAACAAAATAGTGAGTGAAATGGTTGGGCCAGAGGAATGGTTTGAAAAAGAAGTTGATTTGGAGCTACGTCTCGGTCATTATCCATAGTTCAATTATACAACTACAGCTATTTGATGCTTTTTCCCCATGAAAAGAGAATGAAACGCAGTTTATGAAGTGGAACAAGATTGGGAGTTTTATATTTAGGTGAAGTAATTCTTAATATCATTCTATATATTAATTTTATGTTAATTGTTTATAGTTGCTTGGTATATAGTAAAACTTATTGATATCGCTGATTAATCATATATATATATACTCTATACAACTGATTTATACCAATTCGAGCCTAAATTTTGAAGTTCTCAATTCTCTACACTGTACATTCTGCTGCCAAGGATCAAATATATCTGAATCGTATGATTCTAGCATATTTTGGTCCTAAAACAGCAAACTTGATCGGGTTCGGAGTATGCAACTACAAGTTATCAACTCTAATGTGTTCGATTTTGTTTAAAGCTGATTACAAACTTAGTTTGGTTAGATCAAACTCGAGATCCTTGTAAGTGAATGAAGCCTGCTCATTCATATGCTAGGTTTCCCAAGTTATGGATTGTAGTTAGGCATTTGTAACCAGTAGGATTGTTTCCTTCTCAGTTAAGAACTCACAACAGTTAACACACACGATCTCCCTCGTAGATATATCATATATGTGGCAAAAATGCTTCCTTTTCAATATGGATCATAATTTCTTTAATCAATAAAATTATGCTATCTTTGATGTTGGTTGGCTTAGAAGGCATCATTAGTTGCATTCATTTCATACTTCTTTTTGAACTGCAGAAATTTTATAAAGGTCCCTAGCAAGTAGCTAGCTAGAGACAAAAGGATTTACAAACAAATATTACAAGCATTGATTGGATATTTAGATGTTTAATCCAGCCATTTCTTACTGTTTTGGTTTTAGGCATATGTTAGTTTTAACTTTTGCAAGTTGCATTGAACTATATGCACTGTACTGATCTTAAGAAACCGATGAGTTGGTATTATCAGGTGTGAATTCATGCATCCAGCATCCTGCAAGTTAATTCATCTTCGCTTTCTCATCATCTATCAAATGAATATTTATTCTACTTACCTTCCTCATTAATGAAATAGCTAGATTTCGCACAGAAAAAGATATCAAACTAACCGAGCTTTATATAAGTATTAAGAGCTTCAGAATTCCAAACATTATTACATAAAAATATGCTTAGATCTGAGGATTATAATTAAATTTGTTATTTAACCATACGTGCATTTGTAATTCATGGATACAAGAATTTATATAAACACACACACACACACACACACACACACACACATATTGACGCATTTTGGACTCAAAATCACGAAACCCCTCAAGGTTTGGCACCATAGGGTTTTGAGGATCAAAACCCTAGGGTTCGCGCCTTTGGGTTTTGAGGGTCAAAAGCCCTAGGGGTGGCACTCTGGGATTTTGACAGGCAAAGAATCAGACAACCGTTCTTCTTGTTTTGCTTTGTATGCCCTTGTTGCTTGATTTGGTCTTCCACAAGCTCATCCTCTCGATCCTTGTACTCGTCACATATATATAGGCGTATATTGTTCATTATATATCATGAGCTATTGCTAAGATGTACCATTACAGAAAAACGGGTTCCAAACTCCTAAATAAAAGTAGCAAGCATGACCGACACACTACATATGATATGTCAAAATCCGTTTCATGATAATAGTGATGTATGCATAATTTATACATGTTGATTTTGTTGTGTTTTGCTTGGTTATATGACAATATTACTTGTTACTTGTTTAACGTGGAACTCCATGATGTCTGCTTTAAATGTAATAGAAACTGGAAGAATGACAATTGACCTCAATAATGTGTATTCTTCATCTTCTGAATTTATATAAGTTTATATCCTAGCAGTAGCAATTACTATACCCAAATTTCCAAAATAACCTACTGTGATATAATGGTTGCTTTTAATGCCAAAGTATAGTTAGCACATGTGCAATGTCGTTACAGGTAGATAATTGAAGCTCTGATGGAAACTTAGCTAAAAAAATTCTTTCCAAACACTCGAATTTAGGGAGTTATGCTTGGTTCGATGAATATATATATAGCGTAAACTCATTTTAGTCTTCTCTATTGCGCCCTTCTTGGCATCTTAGATATATTTTTCAGGTTTCTGGCTTTCCTACATNTATATATATATATATATATATATATATATATAGCGTAAACTCATTTTAGTCTTCTCTATTGCGCCCTTCTTGGCATCTTAGATATATTTTTTCTGGTTTCTGGCTTTCTACATTTGAGTAATGAGAGCCTACAGCTGGTTAGCTAAAAAAATTCTTTCCAAACACTCGAATTTTCTGGTTTCTGGTTTCTGGCTTTCTCATTTTAGTCTTCTCTAAAGTTATTATTGTACGCAAATCAAAATTCTAACACACCCCCGATTACTTTAGTATCAGATGGAAGGGCAAAATCCGCACTTTCGAAATGGTTAGCACTACCCTTTTGAGAAATACGTCTGCTTTATCCAACTTACCTATTTTAAGATTATGTAGGCTAGTAATTAAACAAAATGAAAAATAGTATGTATTATTACCAAGTTCAACGCCAGAGTATAGAGTTAGCTGCAATCATAGCTCTATGAAACTACAATGGTTTTTATGGTTGATAACCATAATAGTTATCTAAACTAAAATTGAAGCAAACACCTTCAATTCGTACATAAAGGCCCATCTGCCTAAATGGGCTGACTCGTTAGTTTAAGGGCAGTTACTATGTATGTGTATCTAATAATATCCTCTCATTCAACTAAATATCCATTTCCAAGTTAAAAATGTAGTATGAGATTTCATTACTAAAGCAAAGCGACTAAAAACAATTTGTCACAACCAAGGCCAATTTATTTCCCACCAAATTCAGTTTATATCCTAAATTCACAACCAAATTCAATATATAAAACACTATCCCACTGACTAATTTGCCAAAACTAACACCCAATCAAAATCTTTCAATCAAATAAACTTACTTGAACAAAGATGTGATCACCTGATGCGTATAGAACTGAAGGACGAAACGATACGATGATAATGAATAATTAATACAAACAAAAGCAAGCAAACATATCAACAACATAGAACAAACACATTCAAGGACAAGTATGCGGAACAAGCGAACTCATGTACATGGGTTCTAGGCTCTAGATACCATGTAGAAAACGAGACACGAATTACTTGTGTGTTTTATTGAATAAACAGATGCATACAACTAAGTTTAAATGGAAAAGCTGGAAAACCCTAAAAGCTAAAAGCTGGGTTCAAACTATTACGGGCCAATGGACCTTTATTAAGCTAACATAATGAACTTTAATACTCCGTATCATGCAGTTAATTATGTTTAGTTTATGTAAATCTATTGTCAAATTGTAATAAACATTATCAATTTATGGATCATCATAAAAAGGAAAACATGTAATACTAATTAACTTAATTTATTTCATCTTGGAATTTCTAAGGTAATAGACTCCAAATAATTATGCTCACCGTCACTTAATAGTTAATACTTAATATGCCTAACTTGAACACCATGTGATTATGAAGAGACATTGTGAATCCAATAAATTTGACTTTCTTTACTAACATGTGTCCGAAAGTCAAAAATAGAAAGAACCTATCATCTTTCCCTTTGCTTTTGCATCATCAAAAACAATAGAAGGGCCCTTATGTTTTCCAGCTTCATTGCATATCTAATGTCCCTATTTCATGCTCATTTCACTAGGCTCCATACATCTTTAGGTTGTCGATGAGGTCATAGGTGAACCACGTTACTAAGGTGTTGTGCGGTACTTCAAATTAACTAATTATTTTGTTTGCGTCGGAGCAAATACATGTGATGGATTATCTATATGCATCAATGGTTCAATGAATTGTAGGTTTTTCAACAATCATTTGCTATGGGCAGACCTAACTTTTGGTCGGTATTCCCAAAATTTCATGTTCTCAAATACACTAGAGTGAAGGTAGATAAGCGACTAAAAATCATCTGATTTGAGAAAATCCCAAAAATTACATGATTTACACAAGAAGAAAACTGAAAATAAGTTGCATTTAAGAGATTTGTTATCAATATCTAAATTTTGTTATCACGTACGCTTCGTCTCAAGCCATCAGAGCTAGGGGTTGAAGTAAGTCGAGCTCAACATGGTTTGAGCTCTGCTCGAATACATTATGCTTAAATCAAGCTCAGGGTGCAGAATCTCATATTCTCAGCTCGAAAATATTTTAGTTCAGCTTGAACCCGGTTCAAAGAACACATTTTATCTTCTTAATATATTTTTTTTCCTTATAGCTTCTAAAATTTAGTTAGTTTTAATATATATGCATTAGGAAAACCAAACGCCGATGTATTAGGAAGGATTTAAAATATGAAATTCCACTAAAAACAATATACGAGTAGGTTGCTAATAAACAAGGAAAATTACAAAAGATTAGACCAAAGATCATTTTGGCTTCGTGGTAAACTTTATTGTACATTATAGTGCTGGTATTCAATTGTATGCATTGTTCACAAATTTTTCTTTTTCATAGTTTTTTTTTTTTTTTTTTTTTTTTTTTTTTTTTTTTTTTTTTTTTTTTTTTTCATTTTTTTTATATTTTTTTTTTTTTTTAATTTTTTTTTTTTTTTTTTTTTTTTTTTATTTTTTTTTTCTCTCTCTCTTCTCTCTCTCTCTCTCTCTTAACTTTGTAAGTTAGATAAGCTTCCTTTCGTAGGGTATTTTTGTTGAAATGAACGAAAGTTGGAGCTTATATTATAAGCTAAAAGTTGGAGTTCAAGTTATTAAAAAAGTTGTTTGACAAATTAGTTAAAACTTAAGCTTTATTAATCTATACTAAGAACGACCACTATCAAATGAAATAAAATTACGTTAGGATCATGTCTTGATCTAGTGTCATACGTAAATCTTTTCCATATATTAATAGAAGCTAATAAAATCAGTTCATCCAAGATAATTATTTTCTAGCAGTTCAAATTTACTAAGTATATTAATTGTAGATTCCTAAATTTTGGGTTAAATAACTAAGGGTGTGTTTAGTTGGCGAAAAACATCCCATTTTTCCAGGAAATTTTTCATAGGAAAATGGAAAAACTGAAATCTGTTTAGTCACACATTTTCCAACAATTTTCAAAAAAAGTGAAATTCTCACTCTTTCCAAATTTTAACTCGAAAAACGAAAACCCCAATCTACCTTTCTCCACTTTTTTCGCTCTAACAAAAAAAGACTGGATTTCTCAATCTACCACGTAAGTATCTCATTCTAACCCTAATCACCATTGGTAACATCTCCACCTTAAAATATAACTCCATCTAAACGGGTTTTTCAGAATTCAACTCTTCTCTACAGAAGAAAAACCGTTCCCTTCTCAAGGAATCTAAAAACTAAAAAACAAGAAAAAAAAAATTCTACAACTAAACGCTACCTAACCAACCTAACTGACATTCGGAATAAAAAAATTCAGGGGGTGTTTGTTTAAGCTTATACGTGGGCTTATGAGCTTATTTTTGATTCGGCATATATTTCATAAGCCCCAATTTTCTGGCTTATTTATATAAGTTTATTATGATATGATAAACTAATATAAGCCCATAAGTCTAAAAATAAGGGGTTGTTTGTTTCGGCTTATATAGCAGGCTTATGGCTTATGTGGTTTTGGGCTTATGTTTCATAAGCTCACTTTTTGTGGCTTATTTTGAGATTTTTTGTGTTCTATAAGCTTATCATGTCATGATAAGTTTATATAATCTCACAAGTTTCAAAATAAGCGACAAAAAGGGAGCTTATGAAACATAAGCCGAAAACCATAAGCCGGCTATATAAGACGAAAGAAACAGCCCCTAAGCCGGAAAATTGGAGCTTATAAAATATAAGCCGAATGAAATAAGCTCATAAGCCCACATATAAGCTTAAACAAACACCCCCTCAGTTTCAGATTAGAAATGATGATTGAAAGGTATACCTGGACATTAAAGCTTTCTTCAACTTTAGTAAAGGGAACCATAAGCACATAAAATGCAGCAACTGATCCCAGAAGTAAATCATAACCTAAATTAATTAATTAAGTTATAGTTAATTGAAATGATGTATAATAGATTAATAAATGTGAAAAAAATTTACCGTAATTTGACATGAAATTGGAAGATCGGTGAAGACGATGATCCATTGGAGGAGGGGTTTGTGCAGCTTTTTACGATGTGTTTGGAGAAGATGTTTAAAACTTATGGCTGTGTTTGGGAGGGGTTTACAAAAGCCATAAGCTTCCATAAGCTTAAGTCCACTGAAAAGAGCTGCTTAAATATTCTTCAAAAAAATAATGATTATCACCCAAAACCCAAAAACTGAAAAATATATCTTAGTTTAATTTTATATATTTTTATGCACTTTTACATTAATAAACTTTAAATTCAACTAATTCGCTAAACAGCTTTATGAAATACAAGCTTCGGCTCGTCTTACAATATAGGAAAAATGTCATCTAATAGTAATCAAATTTCATTATTGTTCCACTAAAGTCACTAATACATTATTTCAACTATAAAAAATCACTTAAGTTTCAAAATTGTTTCATTAAAAACACTCAAACTTTTTTACAACTGCAAAATTTTAATATCATCCGACTCTAGTGAGTTTTATAAGGAAATTTATAAAAAGTTATATTTTAGAGTGGTTTTTAAAGTTTTTAGACATGCATCAATCACTTGTACCTTGAATAATAACATGCTCTTAAATTTAACTTCTCTCAACTAATCTAAACTTGAATGATTTATATAGTGAAAATAAAGTTTGAGTGACTTTATAGATCAATAATAAAACTTGAATGGTTTTTGTAACAAAAACAAATTTGAGTGACTTTAATTGAATAATATTGAAATTTGGTTATTATCTATATCTATATCTATACTACCTATAATCTATATCTATCTATATACTACCTATAATGGAAAAATGGTCAAACTTGAAATGTGAAATTTTCAAGAAATATTGAATTTTCAAGAATGGTCAAATGAGAGAGAAAAGTTAAATGTAATTAATACTTTTATTAAAACACCCCATTACTTAAAATTACAATGATTTATTCACATTGTACAACCAGTTAAAAACATATCTATTAAATTAAATACAACCAATTAAAACACAAACCGGGTTGACCCGGGACGCTTCAAACCCAACGGGTTGACCCAGTTTAATTTGACCCATTTTCGACCCAACCTAGCAAGTTGACCCGGTTTAAATCGACCCATTGTTCGACTGGAACGGTTCAACCGGTTGAACCACCCGGGTCGATCCAATTATCCGTTACTTAAAAGTACAATGATTTATTCACTTTGTACAACCAATTAAAAACATATCTATAAATTAAACACAACCAATTAAAAACACAAACCGGGCTGACCCGGGACGCTTCAAACCCGACGGGTTGACCCAGTTTAATTTGACCCGTTTTTGACCCAACCTAGCAAGTTGACCCGGTTTAAATCGACCTATTTTTCGACCAGAACGGTTCAACCAGTTGAATCACCCGGGTCGAACCGGGTTTCAAAACATTATTTTAATTCTCAAATCTTAAAACTTTTATTATTTTTCGTTTATAATCTATAAACTTTTTTTTATTAATAAACTATCTATCGCTATAAATCCCGTTGCTATGCACGGGTACTCGTCTAGTGTAAAATTATATAAAAGCACATCAAATCAAATTAAGAGGTATTTCAAGCTTTTGGATGTTAATCCATTATTTTTTGAAATGTATTTAAGTGATTTAACTAATATCAACCCACTTAAGTCAATTTCAATTGGTTTGAGATTATAGAGGCTTATGGTTGATAAAAGCTTTCATAAGCTTATGAAACTACCTAAGCTTATTTATAAGCTAAAGCCCTTATAAGCCTTAAAATGCCTCGCAAAACATAGCCTTAATTGCGCTTTTTATAGAAGCTAATTTTGATAAATATCAAAAGTGTGCCTTTATGTACTCTTATTTACACGTAAAGCGTTATATACTTTTAAAGGCTTTACTTTAAGTATATTGTTTAGAATAAGGACTATCTGCGCATAGCAGCGAAAATTTATCTAGCAATTAATTAAAGTTATAAACTTATAGTTAAGTGTTTCGTGAAATGTTCATGTAATACAATGCAAAATTCTATTTTGCAATTTTTAATTGTGAATATTATTTCTTACTTCAAACTTTCAGATTTCACGTAACAAGAATTGTCAACTCGTACACTTCTTTTTGTTTCGGATTTTCAATTTTTTTATGGAAGGAAAGGTTATAGTTGTATAGAATGAGTAGAGTTATATTAAATACCAAACTTTTCTTACATACCAAGGGACTCATCCCCACCATCCATCTAAAAAGAAATCAATAGTTGAGATTAAAAGCATTTAATATTTCACCCATTTATTATAATTTAATTATCTCTTAAACCGTTAATCGTTAAGCGAAAATAATTATACCATCGCGATGAGCATTTAATTATCTTTCTATAGATATGCATTGTGATATACTTTCGACAAAAAAAATTCGTTTTTTTCACGTTTTTTTTTTGTGACCGAAAAATATCATATGTGATATGTCATATATGATATTACATATCATATATGATATTGCATATAATATATGATATGTAATATCATATGTGATTTTTTCGGCCACGAAAAAAAAACGTGAAAAAAACGAAAAAAAAAATTGTCGAAAGTATATTACAATGCATATCTACAGAAAGATAATTAAATGTTCGTCGTAACGGTATATTTTTTTTCGCTTAATGATTAACGGTTTGAAAGATATTAATATTTGAAAAAAAAATGATGAAAGTGGGTTTTTTAAATTGTTGGGATTAATCTCATCCATTAGATCAAATAAAGATGGAGGGTAGTGATTAGTCCCTTGGTATGTAAAAAAAAATTGGTCCTCAAATGATCTTAAATCGTATGGAATAGTGAATTATAGAATAAAAGATAAGCATGTATGGAATAGTCAACTTATAATCAGGAAGGTCATAATAGTAATTAGACTTTCTCATTTTCTTAACAGTTTTAAGTAAGACTAATAAAGAAAGACTATTTTCTCATTATACGCAGTAAAGACATGCAATTTCCTAAATTTTATTTTTTTTTATCAAAGTATAGTATAATGTCATGACCCAAATTATGAAGGCTCGGGTTCTTCTCGGAAGCATACTGAAGGCGAGGGTTGTGAGATATCATGTTGGTCTTGTCAGAGTACCCAACGGGAAAGGTGTAGTAAGTGCCACAAGTAGAGGACCCGACGTGGCATTACACTAGTAGGGAGTTGGGGCTGCTATCTAGATTATTCCAAGGCATGATGAAACCAATGAACCCCTATTATATGTGAGATGGTTGACTGGTCCTTATCGGGTTAAGGGAGCCATGTGTGGTTCAAGGAATGGGTCTGTGACAAGTGGTATTGATCGTACAATAATTTGCACATACATAGACGTAAATGGTGATTGGCGGAATTAAGGATGCTGGTGATGATGTTGAGTACAAGATAACTTGAAAATAAAAATAGAATACACTACATTAGACGGAGAGCGGGGGAAGCCCCCACGAACCACCTTTGGTATAAGAATCAGTCATGGTGATTATGTTTTTGAAATTATTGAGGTAGAGAAGATGATATCTCATGGGTGAAGTTAGCTTACATATCTCTGTGATGAGTTTCTTATTTATAGGCTTATTCTGAATTAACCAGCTGCCTTAGGGCAGTTGGCCACCAACTACCGCTAAAGCGCGCAGTTGACCAAGTCAAAGCTTAAAGGCGGGGGTTCGAATCTGGACTCCAACTTGGTCAGCCAGTGTTGCCTAGGTAATTTACTGGGATATGCCTTCCTTGTTGGGTGGGGGGCTCGGTACCAAAAAGGTACACGGACTTGAGATGGTTCCGCCAAATACCATTTTTTCTGAATGAGGTGTAGACACAATTACCAAGGTCATGGTGGTTAAAAAGATCATGGAAGTTACAGAGCCATGTTCTTGTATGAACAAATCTGGAGAATATCCATCTCTTCTTAACTACCAAAATGTGGGTCAAAGATGCTTTGACCTCTGATAGAGGTTAGGATTCGAACCTTGACATAGGATAGGCTTTGAACCTTGACATAAGTTAGGCCTCGAACCTTCACGGAGGTTAGGCTTCAACCCGTAACAGAGGTTAAACTTTGAACTTGGTAGAGGTTATACTCTATGAATTTGTTTTGTAAAGGTTTGTGGATTCCCTTACAATACCCTTTGTCTAGCTTTACGTCAATACTGTAGTCCTTAGTGTAGAAATATGTGTAAGATGCAGGCATATGCTTCATCCATTAGGAGCCAACGTCATTACTGCTTATACGAATGCTAAGCTAAGTACCAGAGTGATGGCAAGGCTTGTTACCAGTCGGAGTGTAAATCATCTAGCCCCATTAGTTTAATGTTATGCATGCAAAGAGTGCTTAACTTTAGACTTATCGTTTCTTTGTTAAAAAGGACTTTCTCCTTATAACAATTTACGCAACATTGTTTTGTCAATTCCAATATAAAAGTAACTAAACTTGTTTTTAACAACCTAAATTTGAATCTATGGAAAAAGATGCCTTATTAAGCTCCCTCAGTCTAATGTTATGAGCTCTTAGGTGGCATGAGATGAGACTTACATTGTCATAAACCCCTTTTTATATTTTGTGTATGAAGTTTTGTCATATAACTTATGTTTAATTCCATGTGTATAGAATATAGGTGAGTTTTATCAAACATTATTTTTACGTACGACGAGCTTTTTGAAAGGTACTAAAGTTTGTATATAAACTTGGGAATGTAAATTTTCATTCTTTAGGGTTACCTAGAGAGTGTTGAATTTATCAAATCCTATGTCTCTCAAACGAACCATTTTGTTTTGCGAAGTTTATGACCTTTCAGAGTTACGTGAGCAGCTTACGGCATAGTTTCATCATGCTTGAAAATTTATGTGGTAGCACAATAAAAGTGAACGGTATACTAGAGAAAAGCAGTATGAAGTTGCAATATTAGCTTATACGATGAAGTTTCTTTCGAATCGCAGAGGTAAGAATGATAAGTTTTACTAGGTGAAACAATTTATTGTGATAGATGCCTACTTATGCCTATATTGAGTATGAATGAAAGGCGGTATATTAAACTACTAGGTGCATATGAAGGAAGCAATGTTGTAATTGATATCATATTTCAAATTGTAGATTAGTCCAGAAAATTCATCAAAGTAGGATAAACACACTAAATCACATGTGATTTTAGCCACACGTGATCTCAATCACATGTGTCTTTTACTATATGTGTTATTTCACATGTGATTATAGAACACGAATAAAGTGCTATAAACCATAATTCGAATACATTGTGTGATATATGATTGAAAAACAATGAATGTTTGTTTTTCAGTGCAAAAAACGAGAAAAGTCATTGATTTATAAACAAATATCTATGTCAACTTTAGTACTAATGTTTAGTGTTCGAACTTGGAGATATGAGTGTTCTGTCACATGTGATATGTGAATATCATTACCGAAATAAAATGTGAAACAAATGACCAAAAGAAGTTTTCAAAAAGTTTTCAGAGCGTTCGTCCATAGAAAGATAATTAAATACTCGTCGTAACGGTATAATTTGTTTTGTCAAACGATTAACGGTTCATAAGATAGTTAAATCATTAAAAAAAATGTTGTAATTTAATTTTAATTTCAATATTATTTAATCTCTTACTTTATTCTCAACAGAAAAATGAGCTACTGAGATTTGTTCATTTATAGATCAGAAACTTTTGATATATAAAATAACTTTCCTCTTACATTAATAGTTATAGTAATTTAAAATATAATTAACCATGAGCTAAAATATTGTAAAACGAAACTAAAAAAGCATATTAGTTGTGTATATTGTAGGGCTGAGCATCTTAGACCCAAAAATCGATCGGACCAATAGAACCGAACAGACCGGCTGAAAATCGACCGAATCGAAAAACCAAGGGTCCGGTCCCAAACTTTTTCCTTATTTTGGTCTCGTTTCGGTCTGGTCCGGTCTTACATACAAACCGACCAATAATGTCTTCTTAGACCGGACCGGACCGGACCAAACATATTCGGTCTAGTCCTCGGCCCGTGGTTTTGGTCTAATTCGATCTCGGTCCGGTATTAGACCGATGCTTAGTCTTAGTATATTGTGTGTGCATTAACAGTTGTATGTATTTAAAAAATAGGTTAGTTACATTTTAAAATTTTTAAAGGAGAAAAGTAGAAAGATAAATAAAACTGAGAGTAAATTACATGGACGATCCTTGTGGTTTGTAAAAAATTGCATCTACCGTTCTTGGTAGTTTTATTTTGCATTAGCAATCCTTAACTTTGTAAAAACTAACACAAAGAATCCTTAATCTTACTTTTGTTAGTGTGATCCGTTAAATCCCCTCATGTCCCATACACATGATGGTAAAAAGGTCATTTTACCACCTCTTCCTTCTCATTGATTTAACCGAGTCAATAAATAATACTTCCTTCGTCCAAAAATAATTGTCCATATTTGACTTTTTAAAATGTCATTTTACCACCTCTTTCTTCTTATTTTTCATAACGAATTTCAAGACTTGATAAAAGATAAAACTTAGCATAACACTTATATTCAACATATAATTCATAGTAATGTATAGAGGTGGCAAAATAGGTGGGTAGGGTCGGGTTTAGGTCATGGGTCTAGATGGTTTGGGTCTAAACGGGCTCGAGTCTAGATTGGTCTTCTAGAAACATGGGTCTAGAGTCGGATTCGATTCTAGATGGGCTTTGGTCTGGTTGAAAATAACCTTTTTTTTTAATAAAAGATGAAAAAGTGAAAATAAAAAATAAAAAAATAAAAGATTGACCCACCTAAACTCGTTGGGTAATTACTATATAATTGCAGTTTCTATCAAATGTCTAATTAGACTCATCTATAATATTTAAAGAGACTCAACTGCACCATCCCCTACAAGATATTTAACCAAATAGACATATGTTTAAACAACGAGTCTCAAATTGTCACCTCTAGTTATGTACATGTTTTACCTCAACGACAATCGGAAGCTACTTTTACCAAATCATGGAGGTTATACCAAACACCCCTTCATTTTCATTAGAACATCAACTTATACATAACACTATAACACACCTCAATGTCTTAAAAAACATGACTTAAAAGCTATAAGAAGACTCAACAATAGCCTTCCATTTCAAAAGTGTATTACTTTACGACGCATGGAGGTTTAACTTGCTTCAAGCACGACATCCACAACTATATTTATACGCATAAGCCATACGTTCATTATTTTCTTCACCTCCTTAACCTACAATAACCTACAAAAACGGTTAACAAATAAACCTTAAGCATTACGCTTAGTAAGTAAAAAGACAATAATATGACATCACACATCATTCAAAATACTTGCACCAACCATTTCAATAACTAGTCCAAAACACTATTCTACACTATAACTTGCATAAAGGCACTTTAAACAACATCATTCCATAGCAACGTGAACATCACATACCTTAACTAATTTAGCATCTAGACTAACCACATCATTTTCTAGTTATAAAAAACTAGTCTAATTCTACCTTAACCCAAACACACTAGACTAATGTCTTCCATAATCTTTAAACAATGATCATATAACACAAATATGATAAAATCCATATAATTTTACATTATAACTAATTTACTTACCTTAGCTCCATAGTTAATCTTCCTCAAAGCCAACACACCAACATTATTGATTCTTAACTAAAAATCATCATAAACACATAACATTACTCAAATGCATTATTAAATAAAGATGGTTTGTACAACCCATTAACATAACCCAACTTATCTCTTTTATGCATATGATCATATCATGAAACCTCTAAAATCACCTAATTTAATCATTGCCCTATAAAGGGACTTAACCTTTTAACATGAAATACTTCATTACTTGTATCAAAACTAACTTTACCTAACCCCTTCCCCCAATCCCTTCTCAATTTGGGCTTTATGAACCCTAACTCAAATTAGTCAAAGATTAGTGATTACTAACTTGAGGGATGATCATCATGGACAAAACCCTTGAATTGGAACCTCTTATCCTATAATTCATAATTTGGAAATTTTCCTCTTTTTCCCTCTCTTCGGAACCCACGACCCAACACAAACATAAACATTCTAGAATGTCTTGGAAAAGCCAGAGAATTATCTTGTTATACAAGTTAGGTACTAGTTTGGCATTATGGCATAAATGGCTCCTCAAGTACCTTTTTCTAATACTTTGGCCACATATAACTTTTCACAAACATCTAACTAATACTTAACTTAATTTTGACTATTCGGTTTGACTTTCTACTTCAAACATTTTACTAACCAATCAAAATAATTATTCTAATACTAAAGTCATAGCCAAACTACTACAAGGCTCTTAAATGATATTATACTTAAAAACCGGTTTTAGGGTGTAAAAAGGTTAATGATCAATTTAGTATTTACACCAAAAACTAAATCAAATACCACAATTAACGCCACCGCCTT
This sequence comes from Artemisia annua, assembly GCA_014162995.1. NCBI lineage: Eukaryota > Viridiplantae > Streptophyta > Magnoliopsida > Asterales > Asteraceae > Artemisia > Artemisia annua. Next base: position 144,388 of record LBNU01024289.1, on the reverse strand, counting down.
TACCATAACACATCAGCGCAACCATCGCATCAAACGAAAGATATTTTCTCTGAGATGTTAAAGCTCCTTTTATCAAATAAAAGAGGATCATTTAAAAACCATATTTGTTTTGATGTTCTAAAATATAGAATTGTTGGGATCTATTGTTTCAAACTATTAGTGTATTATCAAGGCTTGATGATTGTATGTGAAGCATTCAAATTGTTGTTTAGCACGCAATGATGATGGGTTTTGTGATATGTGTTACGATGTTGGGTTTTGTAGTATTTGAGGTCAGGTTTTAGTGAGTGGACAAAGGTCGAGGGAGTCTTTATCTTTCGCTTTACTACATTCCAACAACTATACATTGTATACATGTAAGCTTAAGTTTTTGATAATTTGTGGTTGTTTTTAAGTCTAATGATGATGATTTGGTTAGTGAAAGTGTTTGGTGAGGGTGAATAAAGAACAATATAGTGGAGAGAGAATAAGAGAGAAAGGGCTTAAAGAGAGAAGTGAAGATTTTTGTGTGTGGTAAATGGTAGGAGTGGCAATTCTAGACACGATGTGCTAAACGACACGAACCCGACACAAAGTTAAACAAGTTTGGGTTGAGGATAAACATGTTTAGGTCAAAACAGATCAACCCGTCTAACCCGTTTAATAAACATGTCGTGTTTGGGTTGAGTAAGTATTAAATAGGTCAATCCGTGAACCCGTTTAAGTATATAGGCTCCTAAAAATTAAAATGAATATAACTTTGATTTTATGCTGGATTTGATAAAAATGCATTGTGTTTTGTATTTTATACGACAATGATTACAATTATAACTCATATATCATTGAAATAGTTGCATTGTTATTTGTATAACTCATATTTGAAATTGTTGCATAGTTATTTGTATGTTATTTATATCATTATAGGATTTTACACTTGTTGAATCGACAAACCGTCAACATTCTTCACCTCTTGACCTATTTACTTAACCATGTTAAATAGGTCGCAAACGGGTTAAACGTGATACGCAGGTCCTGGTTAGGGTTGAGTTTTTTTAACACGATTAATAAATTGCTCGTGTTTGGGTAGAATTTATACTAACCCGAGAACCTGAATAGGACAACACGAACACGACTTTATTGCCATCCTAGTAAATGGATGTGGGGATTAATAATAAAAAGTTGACAATTATGCCCCAATGTGCATGGCACACGACTAATTTGCGCACTCTCATATTTTATTGAGACACTTTAAAATGTGCATTAAACATTTGTACTATAAATATAAATTGTTTTAATTATTTTTTCAATGAGTGTCCCAATCAAATTCCAATTACTCTCTTTAACGAATCAAACTAACGAAAGTTAAGTTGAGGGAATACTTCGCAAAATTAAGGACTTTCAATGCAATAAAAAAAAAACTACAAAAGGGGCAATTTTAGACAACCCACTTGATGTAATTTACTCTGAAATTGACCTTAAACTAATCTTTTCTTGAACTTCTCTTTCACACATACCAAAACAACGGCGCGGACAAATCTAACGAAAACCGCGTCTCTTTCGATCAAACCTTTTCCTTGTTACGAAACTAAAAACTCTTTTCAAAGTACCCACTTGAACACCCCTATTTTATAAAAAATAAAAATAAAAATGAAAACTGAGAGGTGGGTTCATGCATCTGCCCACTTTTATATGTCCTATAGCCTTCCGCTCACTTAAATTTAAGCACAACCCACAGAACAAAAATCGTACGTTTTTACTAATTGGATCATGCAAAGATTGCTCTGAGTATTAAAAAAAAAAAAAATTATTGATTCTATTTCAATTGAGCCAATTTTTGCTGAAGATGTGTTGCTGTGAGGTATATATATAAACATTTTTTTTTTAATCTTTTTTGTCTGCATTTTTGATTTTTGGATACCCTTTTGGCTAATTGTAAAAGGGTTTCAAGAATTTTGAGTAATTTTGTGTTTTAGTATTTAATTTTGCTTTAGTTTTTAATGAATTAAGTGAATAAGTTGTTTAATTTGATATGTGAAAAGGGTTTATTTTTAAGTTTGATTTTGAGTGCTTGTTGGATTAGCAGGATGTTAAAATTGAGAGAGATTGAAGATTGTTTTTGATTTGATCATATTTGGAATAAAGGGGTTGAGAAAGAGTTGATGATATGTGGGTGCAATAAACAATATTGATGAATCCAATGTCGAAAACATTAAGTTATTGCGCGATTATTTTCGTGTTGTTGATTTGTGTTTCGGCATCGGATAATGGGTACACAGGGTGTAATTGTGACGCTGAAGGTTTCTTTGGGTCTACCAACATTATGTATACACAAAAAGTGAGTGATTTCTTGATAGCAATAGCTTATTTTTCGATACCAATTGAGCTACTTTACTTTGTTAGTTGTTCAAATGTGCCTTTTAAATGGGTACTATTCGAATTCATTTTGTTCATTGTTCTATGTGGAATGACACATTTACTAAATAGTTGGACATACGAATCCCACGCGTTTCAACTAATGCTTGCTCTCACCATTTTCAAGTTCCTTACGGCGTTAGTCTCGGTTGCGACCGCAATTACTTTGTTTACTCTTTTCCCGTGGCTTTTGAAAATAAAAGTTAGGGAATTTATGTTAAGAAAAAAGTTTTGGGACCTTGGTAGAGAAATGGGAGTGATCAAGCAACAGAAAGAAGCAGGGTGGCATGTTCGTATGCTCACACAAGAGATACGAAAGTCACTTGATCGCCACACTATACTTTACACCACTCTTGATAAGTTATCAGAGACGTTGGATTTGCAAAATTGTGCAATATGGATGCCGGACGAGGCTAAGACGGTAATGAATCTCACCCATCAGCTAAAAGGGGGTGAATCTTCGACAGCTGATGAATTCTATATCCCAATTAACGATTCTGATGTTCAAGAAATTAAAAGAAGTGAAGTAGTGAAGCTGTTGGAACGTGAATCAAGATTAGCTGCATTAAGTAGCGGAGGGTCTGGTGAACCAGGAGCCGTGGCTGCTATTCGAATGCCAATGCTTCGAGTAGCAGACTTTAAGGGTGGGACCCCTGAAATGATTCAAACTTGTTATGCAATATTAGTTTTGGTTCTTCCTGGTGGAAATGATCGATCTTGGACTGATTTTGAGCTGGAGATAGTTAAAGTAGTTGCTGATCAAGTAGCGGTTGCTCTCTCACATGCTGCGGTTCTTGAAGAATCTAGACTTATGAGAGACAAATTAGTTGCTCAAAATCAAGCATTACAACAAGCTAAACAAGATGCAATGAGGGCAAGCCAAGCAAGAGGCTCGTTTCAAGCGGTTATGAGCAAGGGTTTAAGAAAACCTATGCATTCCGTTATGGGTTTGCTTTCTATTTTACAGGATGATAATCTAAACGGTAAGCAACGCATTCTTGTTGACACAATGGTCAAAACGAGCAATGTTGTTTCGACGCTGATTAACGATGTAATGGGTGATTCTTCTAAGGATAATGGGAAGTTCCCATTAGAAATGAGATCTTTTCGGCTTCATAATATGATCAAAGAAGCAGCGTGTCTTGCAAAGTGTTTGTGTGTTTATAAAGGCTATGAATTTGATATTAGTGTCGATAAATATTTACCAGATAACATAGTAGGAGACGAAAGAAGGGTTTTGCAAGTGATCTTGCATATGATTGGAAATCTTTTGAGTTGGGGCAATGGTGGTGGATGCTTAACTTTAAGGATTTTTAGAGAGAGTAGTAATAGCAGTCACGGGAGGAGTGATCAAGAATGGCGTTCTTGGAGATCAAACTCAAACGATGGTTATGTTGTTGTCAAGTTTGAGATCGGGTTAAATGACTCGTTTTCTGTGCTGGAGCGGTCTTCAAGTGACCAGAGACACCGTAGAGTTGTAGCAGAGGAAAGTTTGAGCTTTAGTATGTGCCAAAAGCTGGTTCAGGTTAGTATTCTAAGGGTTTTTTTTTTTTTTTTTTTTTTTTTCTGCATTTTTATCAATAATATTGTTGCATGATATGTGTAGTTTCGTTATAGTATTTTATTTTATAAAATACCAACGTGTTTTCATTTGTCCCGTTTTAGTCATGGTACCTTTTTTTTGTGGCCATTAAAAGATGATTTTGGGTCGTTTAGGTCACTGCGTTTCGCGTGTGCTTGACATTTGTATATAGAAGTGACACTATATGTAACATGTTTATAAAGGCATCAATTTAAAAAGCCGTTAAGGGTTTTTTGGCTACAAAATGACTCAGATTTACCAAAAAAGCCATCATATTTGCAAAAACCCTTCGTACATTTATCAGTAATCTTAAATTTAATGTTGGTCATTTGGCAGATGATGCAAGGGAACATTTGGGTAGTCCCAAATCCAGTAGGTTTTGATCAAAGCATGTCACTTGTTCTTCGGTTTCAACTTAGGCCTTCAATCATGATAGCAATATCTGATACCAGTGACTCCTTAGATCATCACCCACAATCAAACTCAATCTTTAGAGGCCTTCAAGTTCTTTTAGCTGATGAAGATGATGTAAACCGTGCTGTAACCCGTAAGCTACTTGAGAAACTCGGCTGTGCAGTCACAACTGTGACCTCTGGTTTCGACTGTCTCAAAGCTCTTACCACACCTGTAGCTGCTTATCAAATCTTGATCTTGGATCTACACATGCCTGATATAGATGGTTTAGAAGTTGCTTTACGAATAAGAAAGTTTAGAAGCCGGAATTGGCCATTAATTATTGCTTCAACTGCTAGTGCTGATGAAGATTTGTGGGAAAGATGCTTACAAGTCGGAATTAATGGAATCATTCAGAAACCAGTTCTTTTGCAGGGTATTGCTGATGAACTAAGGAGAGTATCGATTCAAGCCAACAAGGTCTCGTAAGGTCGATGCCAAATCATTGATCCAAGAAGATGGTGAAAGGTATTTAATATAAGAAAAGCTAACATATCTAACTGAAATTAGAGGAGATTTTCATTATTAGTCGAATTACGCCAATATATATGTAGATGTAAAGATGAGTTAAATGGACATTGAATCTTCTATATGAAGATCTCATTGGAGAAATCGTGAAATATTAATAAGTTCATTGTTATTACAAGTTTTCATGTTTAATGGAAATCGATTCAATCTTGAGGTTGTTAGTTTTTGCATCTATGTCTTGAGTACTGCATGGAATTAGTTGCTTTGTCGCACGAGTTGCACCCTATTTTGTCATGTGAAGCACAAAAAATATATACTAGCATAAAAGTGGTGCTTTTTAAATTTTGTTACACGTTTTTATATTTTGTGGTAGAACCATTTTTATATTTTAAATTTTGTTACACGTTTTTAAAGCTGAAGACATTTCTTCTTCACTAGTGGTAGTACTAGTAATGGAGAACCTATACCATAACTTAAGATAACTCTTCCATTATCAATCACAATTAATTTACGGAAACATATTTGCACGAATATTGGGTACATGTTTACAAATAGATAGGATACGCACGTATTAGGATGACTCCTAATAGGATATTACCCTGCAAGTTAGTTTCATCCATAAGTTAACCACCAAGGCCACAATTTGGATCTTAAACCTGTAATTATAGATGTCGGTCCATAGGCGTTGCCCATTTACGCCACCTGCTGACCTGGCAACAGGACCCGTCTGAGGCACTAGACCGCCCTCAGACACCTGCTTTGTGTTAGCATATATAAATATATTTTCATGGATCAAAAGTTCAAAACTACATGAGCTCCGCCTAATTAAGTTCTTTATATATCTCTGGAAAAAACATACATGCTTTGTCGAAGCTTTATGAAAATGGTGTTTGCAACTACACGTATGAAGAAGGTTTTTTTACTAGCTAAATGCCGAAGTAAATTTAGACTTTATGGCCAATGAAGATGGTGAATCTTCATTTGTAAATTACTCTATGAAAGAAAGATTCTAAGTGCAATATTCTCTTTTATTATTATCTATACTACCTATAATGGAAAAATGGTCAAACTTGAAATGTGGAATTTTCAAGAAATATTGAGTTTTCAAGAATGGTCAAATGAGAGAGAAAAGTTAAATGTAATTAATACTCTTATTAAAACACCCCATTACTTAAAATTACAATTACTTATTCACATTGTACAACCAATTAAAAACATATCTATCAAATTAAATATAACCAATTAAAACACAAACCGGGTTGACCCGGGACGCTTCAAACCCGACGGGTTGACCCAGTTTAATTTGACCCATTTCCGACCCAACCTAGCAAGTTGACCCGGTTTAAATCGACCCATTTTTCGACCGGAACAGTTCAACCGGTTGAACCACCCGGGTCGATCCGGGTTTCAAAACATTATCCATTACTTAAAAGTACAATGATTTATTCACTTTGTACAACCAATTAAAAACATGTCTATCAAATTAAATACAACCAATTAAAACACAAACCGGGTTGACCCGGGACGCTTCAAACCCGGCGGGTTGACCCAGTTTAATTTGACCCATTTCCGACCCAACCTAGCAAGTTGACCCGGTTTAAATCGACCCATTTTTCGACCGGAACGGTTCAACCGGTTGAACCACCCGGGTCGAACCGGGTTTCAAAACATTATCCATTACTTAAAAGTACAATGATTTATTCACTTTGTACAACCAATTAAAAACATGTCTATCAAATTAAATACAACCAATTAAAACACAAACCGGGTTGACCCGGGACGCTTCAAACCCGGCGGGTTGACCCATTTTAATTTGACCCATTTCCGACCCAACCTAGCAAGTTGACCCGGTTTAAATCGACCCATTTTTTGACCGGAACAGTTCAACCGGTTGAACCACCCGGGTCGAACCGAGTTTCAAAACATTATGTTTAATTCTCAAATCTAAAAACTTTTATTATTTTTCGTTTATAACCTATAAACTTTTTTTTATCAATAAACTATCTATCGCTATAAAATCTCGTTGTTATGCACGGGTACTCGTCTAGTTATTATTAATTATTAAGTTTTATAATGGTTTCACAACATATATTATATGGTATCACAAACCCACTACTAAAGAAAACAAAAACTTTGTATTTGATCTTAAAAAATGACATGTGAAATGCACATGGTGTCTTATTGTGTATGTACTAAAAGGAGCTTAAATATCAATAAACGATAACATGATGTGTTTGACAATAATATGGTGAAAGAGAACCAACTGGGCTAGCTCAGTTGGCCACCAAGGGTAACCTTGGGGAGGTATTCTTGGAGAGGTCTCATGTTAGAGTCTCACCATGGACCTTCAGGGGCCCGAAAAAATAGAAGCAGGAGTGGGGTTTATCCCCTAAGGAGAAAGGTTCGATGCTTGCATACTGCCCAATTGGATGTCACTGTGGGTTCGAATCACTAACTACTAACTCGCCGTTAAAAAAAATAATAATAATAATAATATGGTGAAAGAGAAGAGAGGAGAAGTGAATTTGGTCAAGTATAAGGGACATCTCATTATCTCAACGTGTTTCAATGTTAAATGGCAAATGGGACCCAATTTCCTTATTGGTCCCAACTCTTGATTTTAAGGTTTTACTTAAAACATTGTATACTCATATCTTATGTCATTTTCAATGGTTGTTGATTGTACATATGGCTTTTATGTTCAATGTTTTCGTTGTGATGCCTTAAGATATTTTATCATATGCTTCCCCGAGTTGAGATCCATGAAGAACCCATACATGCCATAGAACCTGTCAACCAATCATAGTCACCCATTTATATTTTCCACCTTTTTTTTCAAAACAACATATCTTGCAAACGGTAAATCTTCAAGCTACAAAAAAAATACCATCGCGACGAGAATTAAATGATCTTTCTATAGATATGCATTGTTATATACTTTCGACGAACTTTTTTTTTTAATTTCCGCCCAGAAAGAATCATATATGATTCGTAAAAATCATATATGATTCGTAAAAGATCATATATGATTCGATTCTTACGAATCATATATGATTCTTACGAATCATATATGATTCGTAAGAATCATATATGATTTGTTAAAATCGAATCATATATGATTCTTACGAATCATATATGATTTTTCTGGGCGAAAAAAATAAAGTTCATCGAAAAAAAAGTTCGTCGAAAATATATAACAATGCATATCTATAGAAAGATAATTTAATTCTCGTCGCGATGGTATTTTTTTTGTAGCTTGACGATTTACGGTTTGCGAAATATTTAAGTTTTAAAAAAAGGGTGGAAGTTTATTTTTTTATTTTGATAAAAAAAATGAGTGGCTAAGATTGCATTTATCAGTAATCTTAAATTTAATGTTGGTCATTTGGCAGATGATGCAAGGGAACATTTGGGTAGTCCCAAATCCAGTAGGTTTTGATCAAAGCATGTCACTTGTTCTTCGGTTTCAACTTAGGCCTTCAATCATGATAGCAATATCTGATACCAGTGACTCTGTAGATCATCACCCACAATCAAACTCAATCTTTAGAGGCCTTCAAGTTCTTTTAGCTGATGAAGATGATGTAAACCGTGCTGTAACCCGTAAGCTACTTGAGAAACTCGGCTGTGCAGTCACAACTGTGACTTCTGGTTTCGACTGTCTCACGGCTCTTACCACACCTGTAGCTGCTTATCAAATCTTGATCTTGGATCTACACATGCCTGATATAGATGGTTTAGAAGTTGCTTTACGAATAAGAAAGTTTAGAAGCCGGAATTGGCCATTAATTATTGCTTCAACTGCTAGTGCTGATGAAGATTTGTGGGAAAGATGCTTACAAGTCGGAATTAATGGAATCATTCAGAAACCAGTTCTTTTGCAGGGTATTGCTGATGAACTAAGGAGAGTATCGATTCAAGCCAACAAGGTCTCGTAAGGTCGATGCCAAATCATTGATCCAAGAAGATGGTGAAAGGTATTTAATATAAGAAAAGCTAACATATCTAACTGAAATTAGAGGAGATTTTCATTATTAGTCGAATTATGCCAATATATATGTAGATGTAAAGATGAGTTAAATGGACATTGAATCTTCTATATGAAGATCTCATTGGAGAAATCGTGAAATATTAATAAGTTCATTGTTATTACAAGTTTTCATGTTTAATGGAAATCGATTCAATCTTGAGGTTGTTAGTTTTTGCATCTATGTCTTGAGTACTGCATGGAATTAGTTGCTTTGTCGCACGAGTTGCACCCTATTTTGTCATGTGAAGCACAAAAAATATATACTAGCATAAAAGTGGTGTTTTTTAAATTTTGTTACACGTTTTTATATTTTGTGGTAGAACCATTTTTATATTTTAAATTTTGTTACACGTTTTTAAAGCTGAAGACATTTCTTCTTCACTAGTGGTAGTACTAGTAATGGAGAACCTATACCATAACTTAAGATAACTCTTCCATTATCAATCACAATTAATTTACGGAAACATATTTGCACGAATATTGGGTACATGTTTACAAATAGATAGGATACGCACGTATTAGGATGACTCCTAATAGGATATTACCCTGCAAGTTAGTTTGATCCATAAGTTAACCACCAAGGCCACAATTTGGATCTTAAACCTGTAATTATAGATGTCGGTCCATAGGCGTTGCCCATTTACGCCACCTGCTGACCTGGCAACAGGACCTGTCTGAGGCACTAGACCGCCCTCAGACACCTGCTTTGTGTTAGCATATATAAATATATTTTCTGGAAAAAACATACATGCTTTGTCGAAGCTTTATGAAAATGGTGTTTGCAACTACACGTATGAAGAAGGTTTTTTTACTAGCTAAATGCCGAAGTAAATTTAGAATTTATGGCCAATGAAGATGGTGAATCTTCATTTGTAAATTACTCTATGAAAGAAAGATTCTAAGTGCAATATTCTCTTTTATTATTATTATTAATTGTTAAGTTTTATAATGGTTTCACAACATATATTACATGGTATCACAAACCCACTACTAAAGAAAACAAAAACTTTGTATTTGATCTTAGAAAATGACATGTGAAATGCACATGGTGTCTTATTGTGTATGTACTAAAAGGAGCTTAAATATCAATAAACGATAACATGATGTGTTTGACAATAATATGGTGAAAGAGAAGAGAGGAGAAGTGAATTTGGTCAAGTATAAGGGACATCTCATTATCTCAACGTGTTTCAATGTTAAATGGCAAATGGGACCCAATTTCCTTATTGGTCCCAACTCTTGATTTTAAGGGTTTACTTAAAACATTGTATACTCATATCTTATGTCATTTTCAATGGTTGTTGATTGTACATATGGCTTTTATGTTCAATGTTTTCGTTGTGATGCCTTAAGATATTTTATCATATGCTTCCCACCCTTCCGTCCACAACTTGTTGTCCGTATTTTTTCAATAGGGGAATGATTTACACACTTAAAATGTCTGTGTCATAGCATTCATATTCTTACATCATTTAGTGGAGTGTGCAAATCAAAACACAAATATTAAAGGTATAAATGTCATGACATAAAATTTTGAGTATGCAAATAAATTGAAAGAATGTGCAAATCACATGTTTTTTTCAATTGTCTCAAATTAACTATTCACTTCTAAAAAATAGATCTGATATTTAGACAAATTTATTATATTACTCACTTGAGATGATTATTACAAACTTTAAAAAAGCTATAAATTAATTTAATTAAGAGTAAAATTTGTCATCCTACAAAAAGTAAGGAAGAAAAAGCTGCAATGATTATGTTTTTCTTAAACTTGTTATTTTTTGTCCGTAGACAATTATTTTGAGACGGAAAAAGTAATACAATACCATTTAAACTTCTATATATGTAGGTTTTCCTTGTGTAGGGATGGCAGTGGACATCTAATCCATCAGATATCCACCCATTCATCCATTAATAGCGGATATGGATGGTGGTAAATGGATGACTAGTAGATACAGATATAGATATGGATGTTCAATAAATTGAATATGAATGACGAGTTGTTATCTATAAATGATCAATTTATCAACCGAAATATATACACTAAAAATGTAAAACTTATATCTTAACAATGGTAAATTATCTACAATCATTTCATTTAAATAATTTGTGACATAAAAGCATTAATAATAACAACTTAATAATAAATATATAAAATAATTAGCTAGTGATTATATATGTTTTTTTGTTTTAGCTAAAAGATATCTTTAGATAGTCTTCTATGATACCGTAGTACTAAACTATTTTGCATGTATAGCGATACTGATGTGATTTGTCAAATATTACTCCCTTCACAATAATATAAGATATGAATAATTTTCATTTGTGATATTATACTTACGTTTCTCTATCAGAAATTATGTATTGATTATATTTGTTAATAGTAAGGTTTTCAAGATCGGGATCCTACCCAGGATCGTTTTCGTCTTTGCAAGATCGTGATCGTAAGATCGGATCGGAATCTTAAGATCCTACTATAATGTCATTTTCTTAATAGTTTTTGTAATATTATACAAATTTACAAATTATTATATATCATAGACACAATTATATGAATGTTTCATCGAAATGTTGTCCTAAATTATGGTTATAAAATGTTTAATAAGATTAACATGTTGTTTTTTAAATTCTACAAAAAATAATCTAGAAATTTGCAGTTTTTTAGTTTGTTATCCGAGAAAAGTATGATCGGATCGGATGAGATCTTAAGATCCTATGGTCAAGATCGGGATCCTATAAGATCTTAAGCTTTCAAAGATCCTATGTAAGATCCGGATCGTTTTTGCTTTGCAGTATCGTAACATCGTAAGATCCTAAGATAAAGATCGGGATCCTGACAACCATGGTTAATACTATGTTGTTATATATAGCCATTTGTGTTTAAGAAATCATGTATTATGCAATGATGATTACAAAATATGTACTAATATTTGGGATTACCTTTACAAAAATTTTAGGACAAAAGGCACGTAAATGTATTATACTTGTCATTTGAACCTTTTATATGTATCATACTAAAAAATTGCATCTATGTGCGTTAAAGTTTCTTTTTGTGACATTTTTGTGTACTCATGAACTTTTGTGACATTTTTACCCTTTAGGCTGAATTACATGAATGGTCCCTGGATTGGCAAATATTGCATCAACCGTCCTTTTTTTATTTAAAAAAATAAAAAGATTTTGATTTTTTTTGCTCGATTTTTTTTTCGAAAAAAAATTCAATTTTATTTTTTTCAAAAACGAAAAAAATTCTAAAATTTATTTTTGAAAAAAAATATTTCGATTTTATTTTTTTTTTAAAAAAATTTGAAATATTTTTGCGTTGTTATCCACTTTTATCCGTTTTTATACGTTATCTTTCGGTTTTATATGTTTTCATCCGTTTTTTACGTGTTCGTCCGCTTTTATACATTTTCGTTTGTTTTTCTTACATTTTTATATGTTTTATACGTTTCGTTTTTCTTGTGGGGATGACATGTGTCACCTTGCCACATCACCTCTTTCATCGAGCAAAAAAAATTCAATTTTTTTTTGAAAAAAATAAAATTGAAAATTTATTTTTCTCAAAAAAAATTTTAGAATTTTTTTTCGAGCAAAAAAATTGAAAATTTTTTTTGGAAAAAATAAAATCGACAAAATATTTTTTTTTCGAAAAAAAATCGAGCAAAAAAATTCAAAACTTTTTTCTGAAAAGAATAAAATCGAAATAGTTTTTCGAAAAAAAATCGAGCAAAAAAATTTCAAAATTTTTTTTTTGAAAATTATAAAATCGAAATAGTTTTTTTCGAAAAATAAATTTTAGAATTTTTTTTCGTTTTTGAAAAAAATAAAATCAAATTTTTTTTTTCGAAAAAAAAATCAAGCAAAAAAAGTTCAAAATCTTTTATTTTTTTTTTATTTTATTTTATTCTTTTTTTTTTAAATAAAAAAGGACGGTTGATGCAATATTTGCCAATCCAGGGATCATTCATGTAATTCAGCCTAAAGGGTAAAAATGTCACAAAATTTCATGAGTACACAAAAATGTCACAAAAAGAAACTTCAACGCACATACATGCAATTTTTTTAGTATGATACATATAAAAGGTTCTAATGACAAGTATAATACATTTACGTGCCTTTTGCCCAAAATTTTATTTTAAATATCTAATGTATATCCATTTACCTGACTCATCCAGTGGATATGAATATGAACAGATGAAACGACTTCAAATGAATATGAATATGGATATAAAAAATAAATGGATATGGATGTAGATATACCTCCACCCGATCCATTTACATCCTTACTCGTGTTGTGTCTAGTTAAAATTTAAGCTAAAAATTTACTGTATATGATTTCGTAATAGTAAAGTGCATATCGGGTAAACTATGTTCGAATATTTACTTGTTTCGTAATCTCTTCGTCCCATATTAACTGTCTATTTTGACTTTTTTAGGTATTTCTTTTCCAACTTTGACCTTAAATATTTTTATTTATGTTATATAATACTTGATGCAAAATATATGAATAAATTGAGTTTTAAATATATTTCATTGGTATAATTTTTATTAAATATTATATAACACAAACAAAATGTTTAATATCAAAGTCGAGAAAAAAAAAAAGACTTAAGAAGTCAAAATATGACAATTAATATGGGACGGAAATAGTATTTACTTAAGTGTCCATTTACTATTTTTTTTGGTTTCTACTTAAACAAATGTTTGCTTTCAGATTACGACTACACATAACATTTTTTCAATATAACGACGATATTTGATTGGTTAACATTAAAACATTTTATGAGTTAACATTTCTTCAATAAGTTGGCACTTATTTAAGGGCATATGAAGTATATAGTTGTAGAGAAAATTCACAAAATATAGCAAAATTTTATGTTTATCTAATTTTGTTTACCAAATTTTTGTAGCAGACATCTATGATTATGAGGAAATCAAAAAGAAAATTGTGGTATCTTTAATTTAATCCCAAGTTGTCAAGATAACCAATGAAGTAGAAGAAATATGAACCATCAATCATTCACATGTGGATTTTGATTAGATGTAAAATACGTTTTGCGATTCCTGATCTCAATGAATGGACTTTGAGGACAATGCGAATGGTTTATCTTATGATTAGACATGACTAAATACGAATAATTACTCCGTATGTGACATGTATTCAAATAAGGGTTTCAAAAGGGCAATCAAATATTCCTCATACACTAAATTTTATTCCAAATCTGACAGATCTTTAGATTCCTCATCTTACTAATGGTCCTCCAAGACAAAAAGTTAAATCTAAGAAACAAGGGAAAAAGAATATTTTATACCTGTATCTATTAATACATCAGAAAACAAGTAATCCCTCCGGCTCTAAATAAAATAGCTTAAAAAACACAATTATTTAGGGTGCGTTTAGTTGGGGGAAACACCTTTGTTTTCTACAAAATGTTTTTTGTTAGTTATAAATGCAAATTAGTTTTTAGTTGCATAAAAGGTGTTTGAAAAGATAGAGCATTACAAAAAAGCTGTTGTCAAACTTGCACAATGTTGTACTCGGAGAATGATTGGAGCTAGGAAAATGAATGCCACAATTCCACAATCTTCCACAAAATCTAAATCTACAACGTGAGAGGCGAGTCAGGATTTAAAATTAAAGGAACCAAACTTGACTTAAAAAAAATAGCCATAAATATTGCCTTAAGTTAAATCTGTAATTCTTTTAACTCATGATTCAACTTAATACAAAAATAAATTTTATCTAATTGGTTAAATTATTCAAAATTTTAATAGGAATAAATGAGCTATTTACATATATTATTATCGTAAGATATTAGCTACTAACTATATAAATAATAAATAAAATGAGTTGATTATGAGTTACTTAGCACATACTAATCACCCTAATAGTTACGCCCCTTGTTGCATTGATGGATACTCGTTGGTAGTATAATGGAGTTATAAAATAGAATCTAACGGTGGTGGCAATGTTGCCTAACCATGCCTCAAACTAAATTGTAATTAGCCAATAGAATGAATCCAACTAGTTTCATGTCTAATCATGCTTAACCATTTATTTTTAGTGGCAATGTCATGCCTAAGCATGCCTAAACTTTTTTTTTTAACTCATAATTATATTTAATCAATTTAATTAAAAACATCAAATTTCATTAATAATTCAAATAAAAGTTACATAATACTTAGGAAAATAAAAACAAAAAAAATTAAAAATAGGAAATGACTAGTCATCAAGGTATGGTAAGTCTTGCGCCGCTATGTGCTCCGTAAGATCATATTGAAGACGGTTATGAATATCTTCGTCGAGTAACTCTTCTAGCACACTATCGTCATAAACTGGCGTGACCGGCTGGTCCATTATATGAACCGGTGATATGGCCACACCTTCGTCTTTTAAAATCATATTCCCCAATATAATACACGTATAAACGATTTGTCGAATCTTTGCGACGGTCATAGCTCGTAGAGGACGTTGCAGAATAAACCATTTTGCCTTCAAACGACCAAAAGCTCGCTCGACATCTTTTCTTGCAGACTCTTGTAGCTTCTTGAATTTCTTTTCCTTCGGGTCAGTGGGATACGGATATGCTTTAACAAGTGTTGAATACCTAGGATAGATTCCATCGGCAAGATAATATCCACGTTTGTAAAGCCGTCCACGTAAATAAAATGAACTGTTTGGCGCTGTACCATTTCGCTCGGTAACATATAATGGAGACTGATTCAAAACATTGATATCGTTGTTTGAACCGGGCGGACCAAAAAACGAATGCCAAATCCACAAATCATATGAAGCCGTCGCTTCAAGCATAATAGTCGGGTATGGGTGATCACCTCTCTTATATTGGCCTTTTAAATATTTAGGACAATTTCACCAAGTGAGATGTGTACAATCAATGCTACCAAGCATTCCAGGAATGTGATGTTTTTCTTCATGTATCTCGAATAACCGTGCAATGTCATGGGTTGTCGGCCTACGTAAGAACTCTCGACCATATAACTTTATAATCGCATCGCAAAATTTGTCAAGACATTCACCTAGAAAACACAACAACTTTTAATATAAAAAAGCAATCAACGAATTAATTTTTGTACAAAAAACAATTTTAAAAAACTGAATAACGAATAAAAAAAAATATAATAACGAAAAAAAAATATAATAACGAAAAAAAAATATAATAACCTGAAGTTCTTCGTGCCATGTTCAAATAGTCATCAAATCTATCCGGAGGTTCACCCGTTGCTAGTTGCCGTATTGCCGATGTGCATTTATGTAACGGCGTGAAACTTGTTTTTCCAAACGCTTCTTCACCCTTTTGAAACCATTTGAATTGCGCTTCAATGTCACCAACAATTTTTAGAAACAACGTTTTACTCATCCGAAAACGTTCACAAAAAACTTCTTCGTTAAACTTTGGTTGTTCAACGAAATAGTCATTCATTAGATTTTCTAAAGCTTTATCACGAAAACGTTTGACATAACCACGGATGAAGGTAGATTTTGCCGTGTCTTCAAGAGCTTCGTATGCGGCTAAAAACGTTTCGATTGTACTACCGGATTCTTCGGATGAATCGGTGGGAATAATTATCTCGTTCGAGGATGAAGAAGATGATGACATAGTTACTAGGATGTAAATTGTATGTGTGATTTGAAATTATAGTGTAGATGTGAGAATAAAATGGAAAATGGTGAGTATTTAAAAGATTTTTTTTTTATTTATTTTGGAAACATGCTCCAAAGGTCGAAACTTTTAATGCACCAACGGTCGAAACTTGCCTCACCGATTCGGTGAAGATCAACGAATGGAATGCCGAATCTATCATGCCGAGTTTGTGGCATTGTGATGCCGAGTGTCGCCGATGGATGCCGAGCCCAAAAAATACAACGTTGCCAATACCCTAAGGGTCCGTTTAGTATGGGGGGTTCACCCCAATTATTTGACTTTGTGTTAAATAATAATGTTTGGTTAGAAAGTGTAGCCCAAAAAATAGGGATCAGTCATTAATATTCGCTATGTACAAATCCGGGGCATGTACTCTCCTTTTCCAAATAACGGACCATTTTTTACTCCCACCACATACTTTATTTTAATTCTTTTTAATAACTAAAACAAAAATAACTTTAACTCATATATCATTTTTAATTCACTCACTAACCATTTAAATAATCACTTTAAATAAAATATAATATTTTATCACCTCAAATCCAAATCTTAAACCAAATTCAAATCTAAATCCTAATCCTAATCATAAACCCATCTACGAACCAAACGGACCCTAAGACATATGTATTTATTTTTGTTGTACGATAGAGAAGTTAACAGCACAATAGTTATCTTTGTTTTAAAATTTAGAGGTCAACAATACATAGGAATGCAACAATTAGAAACGATAAGAATCCATAATAAGTGAGGGTTTGAGTAACAATAAAATGGAAATTTCAAATTTGCATCTTTATAAGTCAAAATACTGCTTATTTTCAATATAACTTCTATAAGTCACATATTACCAAATATATTCCTCAAAAATGTGAAATGAAAATAATGTTCTCAACTTTAATTGTGAGTGTGAGAATGTGAAATGACAATAATGTTCTCAACTTTAAGTGCGAGTGTGAGATTGCTGTTATCTTCGCTCAACTTTACATTTTCTCACATGCTTATAACTAACATGTTATTCAAGTAAACCCGACCCGAATAAGTTTTATTTGGTCCGGGTTAATCCGGTTTTGGAGAAGAAAACTTTACATGTACCCAATCCTAATAAGGGTTTGTTATTCGAGTTTTAACCCAAATAAGCCAAATTATAACATAAAATATGATAGTTTACCGATATTAATGGCTCAATCTTATTAATTATACACCAAAGTCAAGCCCATCATAAACGCTTAGTAAGGCCCATTATCAACATTTGATAAGCTCAGTTACATTCTCAGGCTTCACACAGCCTGGGAAAACCTCTCAGGCCATATAACAGACATGCATGGGACAACTGTCTCCCAACTGTCACTAACGTCCAAGATGTACCATCTGACATATGACAATGGGAGACACACCAGCAAGAATAGGGGAGAGGGCACGACCTGGTATGAGCCAAGGAGAAGCTGCCACCTGTATTCTTGTTGATGCGTTATTTCATCC
Source organism: Artemisia annua (assembly GCA_014162995.1). Classification (NCBI taxonomy): domain Eukaryota; kingdom Viridiplantae; phylum Streptophyta; class Magnoliopsida; order Asterales; family Asteraceae; genus Artemisia; species Artemisia annua. Next base: position 126,321 of record LBNU01024289.1, on the reverse strand, counting down.
TGTTTTAAATTTATAAACTTGGAGCTATAAGGATTAACACATACTAACGGGCAGTGTACCCGGTCATGTGTAGTATGCCTTAGATAAATCCAAGTGTCGTCCCAAGAGCTGTTGTTCTGGCGAAATAAAGTAGGTACTACAAAGGGGTATAAGATAAAGGATAAATATGATAAAACAAGAACTAGACGGAATTAAACAGAATTAAAACTAAAGAGAAGATAACTAAAGGGATAGATTATTAAGACGTGAAAATTTAGTAATTTTCATGTTTCTTAGTTCTATGTAGTGGGTAGAAATCGACTAAACTCAGATGGTCAAATCGTCAGCCCTATCTTACACCTTGTCCTATTCTTGTAACTTTTTAACATTCCAAGAGTTCACTGGACGGCGTGAACCTACGAGATGCAAGAGTCATTAAGTGCCATGTTTAATAGACTTGTTCAAGTGAAACCCGGCCGGTCGGAACTTAGGTTCCTATAACTTCTTGAGTAAGTCTTTTGATAAGAGGTCGTTCGTCGAAATTTCCAAATGCATGGTGATATTTCTATCACCAATCACAACCTTATAATGAGATGCGGCTGGTCGGTACTTACATCCCCGTCTAAGGAACTACCAAACATCATTACTACCAAAACTAAAGGATTACGAACAAGCAAAGAAAACTTCTACATAGATAAACATAAACAATAAACTAAACCAAATCTTAATTAATCTAAAGAATTCATAAAATGATTAAGTGTAAAGCATAATAGAATTCAAACTTGAATTAGACTAGGATTGCTCCTAGCTAATTAAATGCTATTCATTAGGTCTTCTTCGGTCTTCATTCTTCTTGGGAAAGGGGAGATATCTCAACTTATGAAATTCGTCTGGCATTTATAATGCCCGTCTGGGCTACGGCGTAGTTATTAGGTTATACTACGCCGTAGTCCTTGTTCTTTACTGCTACGTCGTAGCTTGTTGAGTTGCTACGTCATAGTTCTCACATAAACTCATATACGCCGTAAATTGATGACTGGTCATGGGCGTAGACCTCTTGTTGTCACATCTACGCCGTATTCTTATGACTAACTACAGTCGTAGAACTCCAGCTGGCACAACTACGTCGTAGTTCAATGCATGCTACGGCGTAACTTCCCTTAAATAAAAGTTCTTCAATAAAATAATAAGCTATGGCGTAGTTTCATTATCCAACTAAGCCGTAGTCTTTTGCGTCTTCAGAACGATCTTGTGAGTGGACTTCAATCTTCAGTAGAATATCTCTAAATAATCATCAAAAACGCTCATTTGCTCCTTTCTTGTCCTGAAATGAAATATAAAGAAATAAGAGCATAAATGAAGGTACTTACATACAAAATAATGGCATAACGGGGGAAATTGACACTAAGAATATCAGGACTATTTGATGTTATCAAATATCCCCCCACTTAAACTCTACTTGTCCTCAAGTTGGCTATATTATAAAATGGTATCTTCCTAATCACTTGGAAGATAAAAATTTAGATTACTACAAATACTATAACAAAATTAAGCCGCACACCTCACGAAAATAAGGATAGAAATTCACTCATACTCTCCCTATTCTAAGTGTTCAATTTCGGGGTGCTCTCATATACGCTCAGTCATAACATGTATTCTATCATAAGCTTGACATTTACACAAAACTCCACCACTAGAGCTAAGGCAAATCAATTCTCAAAAACGATATTGGGTGAATGATTGTAAGGTTAAGGGTGTAATGTTGTTACTAACAAACTACGGTAAGGGCGACAAAGGCAATGGTACATGACCGGAATGCCGGGCAAGACACCAATGACTGCTCGAATCCCTCACCTAAGTATGATTCACAAATAAAGGGTAGAATATGATAATGGATAATTTGAAATGGTGCAAAAGAAAGACAAATAATCTTAGCTTTCAACCGAGTCGTCACCAATTGCCTTTTGCCCAAAAACTCCAAAATTCCAAGCTACGAATGTAGATTCATGTAACACCCCCAAAATTTAACAATGACAGCGGAAGACTTTATGGGGTATTACGTAGTGGATCTTAGTCATAATCATAGAAAACGACTCGATGAGGCATTTTGAAAAAGATACGTTTATCATTCAAAAGATCAAGTATTCAAAAATACAAGAGGTTTCATTGTTTGACCTCACATGACGTGCATGTTTATTTAAAAGCGAATGATAAAACATTTATTTTACACCCGTGCCGGGTTTTTATGCCCTACTCCGTGCCTTGAGTCCAGTTCAGTTACCTGAGATAAACATGCTAAAAGTCAACAAAAGTTGAGTGAAATTCATAGGTTTAAGTTTAGAAGTTGAACACAAGGTATAAGCGTTAATTGTATTCGAATTACAATTAAACAAGTTAAAAATCAAGTTGATTATTGCATTAAGCTCATGACACGCAACGATTGACAGGCATCAAGCATGATGTAAAGTATATAGTGCCCTCAGGATAGGTATTTGCCAGTAACCTATGAGTTTATTTAAATAAAGTGCGTTTGAGTGGCTCATCCTAGCAGACTCAAACGGAGATTGTCAGTCCCAAATAGATCTATTCACAACTATTTACGTTCACTTTCAAGTGATTAAGGTTCATGATCGAGGGACTTATGGCAATAGCTACTTAAGCAATAATAACAGCACGCATAACATACTAAAAAGCTTGTGTTCGGTTTGTAGCATGTATCTCCCCATAAAAAGGGTTTAAAAAGTTTAAAAGAGGGCTATGAACTCACCTTGGTTTCTCGGTAGTGGTAACAGGTATCGTAACTCAAACGATAGGTGGAAACGGCTTCAACACACAACCTAGATAATATATGGCAAGTCTTAGTGTTTGATAGTCTAAGTATGGTTTAATCGCGATTATCGGTTGTTAGGAAAACTCTTGTTTGTTTAAATGGTTAAAGTTCAAAAACAAAGTTATATATAAATATAACTTGTGAGTATGTGATCGTTCGTCGATGAATCAATAGGAAATAACGAGGTCGTTGTAGAATAAACGAGGTTGATGTTTGATAAAACGATATCGATGTTTTTAAGCTTCGGTTAATCGTTATATATATATATATATATATATATATATATATATATATATATATATATATATATATATATATATATATATATATATATATAGACTGAGGATCTGGTGCGGATTTTTTATTTTCATGCGGATGTGCGGATGAATCTATGCCACTCATTCCAGATCTGATCTTGACTTTTTGTAAAAAAGTCAAGATCTGCGCAACTATCACGGTACCAATTCACCATTAAAACGATTTTTTAAATTTTTTTTCCTTTTGAGCGATCCTTACTATTGTTGTATTCTTTACTTTTTTTATTTTTTCAGATTTTTCTGGGCACTTTTTGTTTTGTGATTATGAGTGCTACCGTGATATTAAGGATATTATGAAAGGGTTTTATGATAGTTACGGTGATATTATAAAACCAACGTGATATTAAGCTTTTTTACATGTAAAAATGAACCGTGATATTGAAAAGTTACTTTGATATTAGTAAAAAACTTAATATCATTGTTTTTTTTCATTACGATATTAAAAAACTTACGGTGATATTAAAAAAATTCAAAACATAAGTATGAGTGTTGAAGTGATATTAAAAAAAATCGTAGTATCATAATAACTTTTAACCATGAAAACGATTCTTTTTTCAATTTTTTTTNTATGTATGTATGTATGTATGTATGTATGTATGTATGTATGTATGTATGTATGTATGTATGTATGTATGTATGTATGTATGTATGTATGTATGTATGTATGTATGTATGTATGTATGTATGTATGTATGTATGTATGTATGTATGTATGTATGTATGTATGTATGTATGTATGTATGTATGTATGTATGTATGTATGTATGTATGTATGTATGTATGTATGTATGTATGTATGTATGTATGTATGTATGTATGTATGTATGTATGTATGTATGTATGTATGTATGTATGTATGTATGTATGTATGTATGTATGTATGTATGTATGTATGTATGTATGTATGTATGTATGTATGTATGTATGTATGTATGTATGTATGTATGTATGTATGTATGTATGTATGTATGTATGTATGTATGTATGTATGTATGTATGTATGTATGTATGTATGTATGTATGTATGTATGTATGTATGTATGTATGTATGTATGTATGTATGTATGTATGTATGTATGTATGTATGTATGTATGTATGTATGTATGTATGTATGTATGTATGTATGTATGTATGTATGTATGTATGTATGTATGTATGTATGTATGTATGTATGTATGTATGTATGTATGTATGTATGTATGTATGTATGTATGTATGTATGTATGTATGTATGTATGTATGTATGTATGTATGTATGTATGTATGTATGTATGTATGTATGTATGTATGTATGTATGTATGTATGTATGTATGTATGTATGTATGTATGTATGTATGTATGTATGTATGTATGTATGTATGTATGTATGTATGTATGTATGTATGTATGTATGTATGTATGTATGTATGTATGTATGTATGTATGTATGTATGTATGTATGTATGTATGTATGTATGTATGTATGTATGTATGTATGTATGTATGTATGTATGTATGTATGTATGTATGTATGTATGTATGTATGTATGTATGTATGTATGTATGTATGTATGTATGTATGTATGTATGTATGTATGTATGTATGTATGTATGTATGTATGTATGTATGTATGTATGTATGTATGTATGTATGTATGTATGTATGTATGTATGTATGTATGTATGTATGTATGTATGTATGTATGTATGTATGTATGTATGTATGTATGTATGTATGTATGTATGTATGTATGTATGTATGTATGTATGTATGTATGTATGTATGTATGTATGTATGTATGTATGTATGTATGTATGTATGTATGTATGTATGTATGTATGTATGTATGTATGTATGTATGTATGTATGTATGTATGTATGTATGTATGTATGTATGTATGTATGTATGTATGTATGTATGTATGTATGTATGTATGTATGTATGTATGTATGTATGTATGTATGTATGTATGTATGTATGTATGTATGTATGTATGTATGTATGTATGTATGTATGTATGTATGTATGTATGTATGTATGTATGTATGTATGTATGTATGTATGTATGTATGTATGTATGTATGTATGTATGTATGTATGTATGTATGTATGTATGTATGTATGTATGTATGTATATATATATATATGTATGTATGTATGTATGTATGTATGTATGTATGTATGTATGTATGTATGTATGTATGTATATATATATATATATTTTTAGATTTACAGTTTTCATCACAATTTGGCAGTTTTTTACCGCAAGTTTCAAAGTTGACAGTTTTAGTCCCTCGGTTAGAAAAATTTGCAAAACAATTCCAAAATTTACCAAGGTCAAAACTTAATATTTTTATTTTGTAAACAAGTTTAAAACAGCTTATAGAGCTTATAAAACTGCTTATTTTTCAAAAAGAGCTTATTTTGGGATTATTGGGCTTTTAACGAGGGTAAACAAAGGTCCATTAAGAGTTTTCAATCCAATGGGTTTGGGGAGGTATTGGGCCCTGGGTTAGGCCCATTTTAGTATTATAAAAACATTGGGCTTGGACTCGTTGGACGAAATTTCAAGAAAAGCTTAAAATTAGCTTGTTGGGCTTATAAGCCCAACGTATAATATTTTTAGTTTTAAGAAAACTGCGAAGTCGATTTGTTTTGGGACTAGGAAACGGATTAAACGAGCTCATAATGTCTAACCATTTAAGTATCTCGTTTGTCTAGTGTATGAAAAATGGGGTTGACCCTTAAAAATAATATGTCGTGTGTTTCGTTTAGAAATGGTGAGGCCATTTTGTGGCGATTTGAGGGTTTTCTGAAAATGTTTTTTAATTTCTAATATTCTAAGTGTTTTGGTGGTTTCGAAATGGGTCAAGGTAACTACAAAACATGCTTAATAATGTGTTTTACATTTTTATATGTAACGAATGTTTCTTAAACCTTATTAACCGTATAGTGAACATTTAAAATAGCCATTAAAATGTATATGTTATTAATATAAATAACGAAATAACAAGGCAAAGTAAATGCATCTCGTATAGATTTTGTAACTTTAAACTGAAATAAAAGTTGGGAGTGTGACTCACCTCGCCACAAAATGGATGGATAAAAGTGTCGTAGGAGTAGAGATAAGCTAAGAAGGGAGTGCAACTCGATCCTTGGCACACCGGAGAGCTAGGAACACGAGCTTGTTACACTTTGTTGGTTCTTGAAGTTCACCAAACTTGGCAAAACTATACGTACTCACAAGGTTTACAATAACTTAGAATATTTTTGTGTAGTGAATGTTTGATGGTGTGCATGAGTCGTTTGTGCATGCATGGTTTATTAAGGAACTTGAAAACGTGTTAAAGGAAGTATCATGATTAGCAAGGTACGAGGAATAGTTAGCAAATAGTAAGGTTAGTATAAGTTAATGATGAGTGTTAAGCGTGAATCGTCCTTGTGATATACTAACAAAAGAGAGAAACAAAACCTCCATGTTTTGCATTTGGTTCTATGTGGTATACAAGGAAGGTCATTTCCTTTTAACCATGTGGTCAAATGGTTATTCATGATTACTTATTGAGGTCAAAGGATGAATAGAAGAGTAGTTTACATGTATTCGTCCTTGTGGTGTTTAGTCGAGAACAAAGAAACAAAGGATAATCATATTAGCTTTGTCTGGGTTTGTTTGTGGGTATTAGGAAGTCAACACACAACTAAAAAACGTGTTAAAGATGTGTTGAAGGTCGTTTAGGATCTCTTGGATGTCAACGAGTTGAGTTTTGGTTCGAGACACAAGTTTTTAACAAGTTGCTAAAGTGAGTTTTGACTCAAGCTTTGATGATTTTTAAACAAGTAAACATGTGAGTTACGAAGTGAGGATTGTCACGTTCGAATCTCTGTTGGGTGGTGAATCAGGCTGTGCANATATATATATATATGTATGTATGTATGTATGTATGTATGTATGTATGTATGTATGTATGTATGTATGTATGTATATATATATATATATTTTTAGATTTACAGTTTTCATCACAATTTGGCAGTTTTTTACCGCAAGTTTCAAAGTTGACAGTTTTAGTCCCTCGGTTAGAAAAATTTGCAAAACAATTCCAAAATTTACCAAGGTCAAAACTTAATATTTTTATTTTGTAAACAAGTTTAAAACAGCTTATAGAGCTTATAAAACTGCTTATTTTTCAAAAAGAGCTTATTTTGGGATTATTGGGCTTTTAACGAGGGTAAACAAAGGCCCATTAAGAGTTTTCAATCCAATGGGTTTGGGGAGGTATTGGGCCCTGGGTTAGGCCCATTTCAGTATTATAAAAACATTGGGCTTGGACTCGTTGGACCAAATTTCAAGAAAAGCTTAAAATTAGCTTGTTGGGCTTATAAGCCCAACGTATAATATTTTTAGTTTTAAGAAAACTGCGAAGTCGATTTGTTTTGGGACTAGGAAACGGATTAAACGAGCTCATAATGTCTAACCATTTACGTATCTCGTTTGTCTAGTGTATGAAAAATGGGGTTGACCCTTAAAAATAATATGTCGTGTGTTTCGTTTAGAAATGGTGAGGCCATTTTGTGGCGATTTGAGGGTTTTCTGAAAATGTTTTTTAACTTCTAATATTCTAAGTGTTTTGGTGGTTTCGAAATGGGTCAAGGTAACTACAAAACGTGCTTAATAATGTGTTTATACATTTTTATATGTAACGAATGTTTCTTAAACCTTATTAACCGTATAGTGAACATTTAAAATAGCCATTAAAATGTATATGTTATTAATATAAATAACGAAATAACAAGGCAAAGTAAATGCATCTCGTATAGATTTTGTAACTTTAAATTGAAATAAAAGTTGGGAGTGTGACTCACCTCGCCACAAAATGGATGGATAAAAGTGTCGTAGGAGTAGAGATAAGCTAAGAAGGGAGTGCAACTCGATCCTTGGCACACCGGAGAGCTAGGAACACGACCTTGTTACACTTTGTTGGTTCTTGAAGTTCACCAAACTTGGCAAAACTATATTTTTGTGTAGTGAATGTTTGATGGTGTGTATGAGTCGTTTGTGCATGCATGGTTTATTAAGGAACTTGAAAACGTGTTAAAGGAAGTATCATGATTAGCAAGGTACGAGGAATAGTTAGCAAATAGTAAGGTTAGTATAAGTTAATGATGAGTGTTAAGCGTGAATCGTCCTTGTGATATACTAACAAAAGAGAGAAACAAAACCTCCATGTTTTGCGTTTGGTTCTATGTGGTATACAAGGAAGGTCATTTCCTTTTAACCATGTGGTCAAATGGTTATTCATGATTACTTATTGAGGTCAAAGGATGAATAGAAGAGTAGTTTACATGTATTCGTCCTTGTGGTGTTTAGTCGAGAACAAAGAAACAAAGGATAATCATATTAGCTTTGTCTGGGTTTGTTTGTGGGTATTAGGAAGTCAACACACAACTAAAAAACGTGTTGAAGATGTGTTGAAGGTCGTTTAGGATCTCTTGGATGTCAACGAGTTGAGTTTTGGTTCGAGACACAAGTTTTTAACAAGTTGCTAAAGTGAGTTTTGACTCAAGCTTTGATGATTTTTAAACAAGTAAACGTGTGAGTTACGAAGTGAGGATTGTCACGTTCGAATCTCTGTTGGGTGGTGAATCAGGCTGTGCAATAATATAAGTATGTTGTTAAGCAAGATTGCACGTAATATTGCCAAAGTGATCGAACGTTGGAGTGGTTATACGAAAAATATAAAGGGTTTGTGGGCTTGTTTGGTGGGCTTGTGTTCGTGGACTGGCCCAAAGAAGAAAAGAGAAGAAAAAGAAAATATAAAAGGGTCCGTTTGGATTGCTGTGAGATTGGGCCGAGGCCCAATGGGTCTAGCAGGCCTATCTAACAAGTTTTGGGTATCGGGTCGAGGCCCAATATAGTTACTGAGTATTTGTTGAAATTTTCGTGAGCTCGGGAATTTGTTTGAACCCGTTTTGTTAAATAACGATATATATATATATATATATATATATATATATATATATATATATATATATATATATATATATATATACACACACACGTTAAACGTTATACGTTAAAGGTTTTAAATATTTTCGCGATTAATAGACTATCAAGGGTTGTGTGTGAGCGTTTTAAGGTAAACGATAATCACAATACTCGTTGCGATTAAAAATAGCATAGCATAAATAATTTAAAAAAAAATTGTTTCCGGTATAAACGGTTATTAATTAACGCGATGATTTCTCAAATCATAGTTTTAGCATTTAATATTCGGGGAAAATTACGAGAGGCTACAATTCACATATAGTGTGCTATGCTACACACTTCTTCTTCAAATGTTCCATCATAAATCGTAAACACAAGGAGTTGTGTTTTTCTTCATATGCTCCATTATTGTGCACTTATTTTGCATGTTTATTGCTAATATTTACATACTGAAATTCACACATTTTTTTTACTATTTTACTAAACCAATAAACTACTAACTTCATCCCCCACTTGAGATGAACATAGGTGATGAATATTGGGGGGGTCTTCGATCATAACAACTTGTCTTTTTGACTCTTGAACTTTAGGCAATAGGAGGTTTCTCGATTAAAAACATAAGATCAAACGGTAGGCTAAGGTGTAAGGGTGTAATGAAACTGAATTTTTATTGGGTAAGAAATGAAAGGATAGGCTTTTCACGGTGTATCTAGGGGTATCTTGCACTAAAAATGAGTGCAAACAAAGGTTTAAATACGAGGGTAATCGAGGTAACTAATCGATAGACACATATGTAAAGTCTTTATGGGTGATAATCCTAAAATATCATTTTCTCAAAAAAGTTTCTTCCAAATATATTGAGGAAAACTCAACACATTACTCGTTTATGGTTTTGAAATGATGTAAAAGCAAATGTCTAAAGTCTATAATACTACCGGCTCACTCAATATTTGGTAGATTTGGGTAAAATTTTTGGAAACGGAAAGGTTAAATCTCATCATGTAATCAAGGGTTATAGTGTGCTCGGTTATTAATTGATTCTAGTTTTGTAAAAAGATGCATCAAAAGTTTCAAAATGGCACGTTTTTATCAATATTTAACAAACTAGATGAAAAATGAGGACAAGTAATAATTCAAGTTCTTTTAATTTCGTATTCTATTCCTATCCCCCCCACTTAGTTTGTGCAAAGTCCCATTTGTACAAAATAAAAAGAAAAGTAGAATAGAAATGAAAAAGAAAAACCCCCCTCACGAATGCGCACAAGGAAGTCCATGGTTATGCCTACTAAAATTGCTAAATGGGTACTAGCTACGGCGTAGGTCTGTGGACCTGCTACGCCTTAGCTCCCAAATTTGGACAGAAGCTCTCTCAATCTCACCAGGTGTGCTACGGCGTAGGTCAAAGACCAACTACGCCGTAGCAACAGTCTGCAACTAAAATCCATATCATCAAAACTGATTATACCATACCTAATACGATAAAAGTTAAATAGTAGCAAGTTATGTCCTACTTATTAGTTATTACAGACCCAAATGTAATTGCTTAAAATGATAAAGAAGAGATAAATGTCCAACAGATGGAGATTTCACTCCTGGTTGTGGTCGTGTTCAATTGGGGTGACAAACTGAGTGGTGGAGCCATAAGGGTCGAGAGGTGCTGTGGATGATCTGCTTGGATGCATGAAACTCACACCATGCTGGATACCCATGTCGGGCATGCTGGACTGATAAACGTATTCAGGCCCATTCCAACGCGGGTGGCTAAGATGCATGTGCTCGAGTAGTTGGCTGGTCCGATCGGCGTTCCATTGGTGATAGTTGGTCTGTTGTACCTGCATGTTTCTAAAGTGAGTATAAAAACTATCAAATTACTCGTTCATGCCCGAAACAACCGCCGTCATCTCATCCATATCATTTTCAAAGTTTGCCAAGCTCAGCTCCATTCTACCCATGCGTCCATCAAACAATTGCATCCTATCAACCATCTTCATGTGGGGACGAACCCTACCATGCTCCTCTTCTCCCACTCCACGGCTTCCACTCGCTTGGGAGCTTGATGCTCCTGCTGCCCCTTATACTGATGGCATCAAGACCGGTTCACTCAATGGGTTGTAAGTAACGATTCCAAATTCGTCTAATTTTGAGATACCAATCAAGGATGTCTCGGCAGTCCTGGTAACCAATGCTAATACTTCCGGCGTCATCAAGCCAAAACTCCTGGCCAACCTACCAATCAAGTGAGCCCCCTGTATCTTGCTATTCTGCTATGATCCTTTTGCTTTCCCAGTCATAAATCGAGCCAAGTACCATAGAATGTCCACAAAATCCCCTCCATCCATGCTATGCATAAGAAACAAATCCTCCACAGTCATTTTCTGTCGTGCTGAGTGCCTAGCACGGACTGTCACGGCTAAAATCCTGTGTACCAAACGGCGGATAGGATCCCTAATGGTTTTGTAGGAGGGTGGACTCTTGGACTCGTATCCGGATGATCCTGAGATTTGTTGGTAGTAAACCACTGGGTTGTAATTGTGTGGTTTCTCCCTCAAACATATGCTATGATAATCTTGAAAAACTACCGAATCAAGTGTCCTTCGAGAATAAAGTCCCATTGCCAAAACGAATTCCCTCATGCTCATCTGCCTTCTCACACCCCCTAGCTGGAAAAACAAGCACTTCTCAGACATGCTTGTAATTGGTTCCTCAAAATCTATAGTGGCTAAGAACTACCAAACATATTCTTGAATGACAGGCTCATCGACGGTGAAGATAGTCATCCATGCCTTGCAAGTAAAGCTTCCATTTGGACTGTTGAACTTAATGTTGCACAACTTCCTAAGCTCCTTAGCGGCATCGCCGTCGCTAACGGTTTCAAATGCATCCTTGCCAAGGGCCTCGGGCCCCTCAATCGTCTTGCTCATCAGTTGGCGAAGTTCTTTCTTGCAGATTTTTCTTCCAGCAGGATCATAGTTGAGAAACTTCGTTGATACCGAGGAAAGGATATGAACAAATTTTTCAGAAAAATTTTGACAGCGGTGGAGGTTGTGTAAATTATTGTGGTAGAATGTGTGTGTGTGTGTATGTATGTGTCTAAAGGGTCTTATTTATATGATCGGAAAACTACGGCGTAAGAGTTTATTAGGTTACGCCGTAGTTAAAATTTTTTAAAATTTTTAACATTTATGCAATAATGTGAAATTGTGAATAATGAATTTGTGTACCTGGATATCTAATGATTAAATAGAGGTTGAAACTCGTATGTAGATTGTCAATAGGCAATATGTCTTGATCTTTAATTTGAAATTGAAAATATAAAAAAATATACCTTAATTCTCTTAAATAAACTGCTCCCTGGCAGCGGCGCCAAAAATTTGATGCGTTATTTAATCCTGTTTTAAATTTATAAACTTGGAGCTATAATGATTAACACATACTAACGGGCAGTGTACCCGGTCATGTGTAGTATGCCTTAGATAAATCCGAGTGTCGTCCCAAGAGCTGTTGTTCTGGCGAAATAAAGTAGGTACTAAAAAGGGGTATAAGATAAAGGATAAATTTGATAAAATAAGAACTAAACAGAATTAAAACTAAAGAGAAGATAACTAAAGGGATAGATTATTAAAACGTGCAAATTTCGTAATTTTCATGTTTCTTAGTTCTATGTAGTGAGTAGAAATCGAATAGACTCAGATGGTCAAATCGTCAGCCCTATCATACACCTCTTCCTATTCTTGTAACTTTTTAACATTCCAAGAGTTCGTTGGACGTCGTAAACCTACGAGATGCAAGAGTCATTAAGTGCCATGTTTAATTGACTTGTTCAAGTGACACCCGTCCGGTCGGAACTTAGGTTTCCTATAACTTCTTAAGTAAGTCTGTTGATAAGAGGTCGTTCATAAAAATTTCCAAATGCATGGTGATATTTCTATCACAAAGTCAAAACCTTATAATGAGATGCAGCCGATCGGTACTTACATCCCCGTCTAAGGAACTACCAAACATTATTACTACCGAAACTAAAGGATTACGAACAAGCAAAGAAAACTTCTACGTAGATAAACATAATCAATAAACTAAACCAAATCTTAATTAATGCAAAGAATTCATAAAATGATTAAGTGTAAAGCATAATAGAATTCAAACTTGAATTAGACTAGGATTGCTCCTAGCTAATTAAATGTTATTCATTAGGTCTTCTCCGNTGACAAGGGCCTCGGGCCCCTCAATCGTCTTGCTCATCAGTTGGCGAAGTTCTTTCTTGCAGATTTTTCTTCCAGCAGGATCATAGTTGAGAAACTTGAACCACTAGGTAGGGGTGTTGGCTTCTTCTCCTGCCATAGTTGATACCGAGGAAAGGATATGAACAAATTTTTCAGAAAAATTTTGACAGCGGTGGAGGTTGTGTAAATTATTGTGGTAGAATGTGTGTGTGTGTGTGTATGTGTCTAAAGGGTCTTATTTACATGATCGGAAAACTACGGCGTAATAGTTTATTAGGTTACGCCGTAGTTAAAAATTTTTAAAATTTTTAACATTTATGCAATAATGTGAAATTGTGAATAATGAATTTGTGTACCTGGATATCTAATGATTAAATAACGAGGTTGAAACTCGTATGTAGATTGTCAATAGGCAATATGTCTTGATCTTTAATTTGAAATTGAAAATATAAAAAAATATACCTTAATTCTCTTAAATAAACTGCTCCCTGGCAGCGGCGCCAAAAATTTGATGCGTTATTTAATCCTGTTTTAAATTCATAAACTTGGAGCTATAATGATTAACACATACTAACGGGCAGTGTACCCGGTCATGTGTAGTATGCCTTAGATAAATCCGAGTGTCGTCCCAAGAGCTGTTGTTCTGGCGAAATAAAGTAGGTACTAAAAAGGGGTATAAGATAAAGGATAAATTTGATAAAATAAGAACTAAACGGAATTAAAACTAAAGAGAAGATAACTAAAGGGATAGATTATTAAAACGTGCAAATTTAGTAATTTTCATGTTTCTTAGTTCTATGTAGTGAGTAGAAATCGAATAGACTCAGATGGTCAAATCGTCAGCCCTATCATACACCTCGTCCTATTCTTGTAACTTTTTAACATTCCAAGAGTTCGTTGGGCGTCGTGAACCTACGAGATGCAAGAGTCATTAAGTGCCATGTTTAATTGACTTGTTCAAGTGACACCCGTCCGGTCGGAACTTAGGTTTCCTATAACTTCTTAAGTAAGTCTGTTGATAAGAGGTCGTTCATAAAAATTCCAAATGCATGGTGATATTTCTATCACAAAGTCAGAACCTTATAATGAGATGCAGCCGATCGGTACTTACATCCCCGTCTAAGGAACTACCAAACATTATTACTACCGAAACTAAAGGATTACGAACAAGCAAAGAAAACTTCTACGTAGATAAACATAATCAATAAACTAAACCAAATCTTAATTAATGGAAAGAATTCATAAAATGATTAAGTGTAAAGCATAATAGAATTCAAACTTGAATTAGACTAGGATTGCTCCTAGCTAATTAAATGTTATTCATTAGGTCTTCTCCAGTCTTCATTCTTCTTCTGGGTCTTTCTCCCCAAACACTAGTGAAGGTTTGGGAAAGGGGAGATATCTCAACTGATGAAATTCGTCTAGTATTTATAATGCCCGTCTGTCTATCTCCAAGTTAAAATTTAAAACAGGATTCAATAACGCACTCAAATTTTTGGCCGCGCCAGCGATCAGTTTATTAGGAATAGGATTCATTTTTATTTTTCAATCAAATTAAAGATCAAGACATAGATTGCCTATTGCACAAGTCTACATACGANAAAAAATATACCTTAATTCTCTTAAATAAACTGCTCCCTGGCAGCGGCGCCAAAAATTTGATGCGTTATTTAATCCTGTTTTAAATTCATAAACTTGGAGCTATAATGATTAACACATACTAACGGGCAGTGTACCCGGTCATGTGTAGTATGCCTTAGATAAATCCGAGTGTCGTCCCAAGAGCTGTTGTTCTGGCGAAATAAAGTAGGTACTAAAAAGGGGTATAAGATAAAGGATAAATTTGATAAAATAAGAACTAAACGGAATTAAAACTAAAGAGAAGATAACTAAAGGGATAGATTATTAAAACGTGCAAATTTAGTAATTTTCATGTTTCTTAGTTCTATGTAGTGAGTAGAAATCGAATAGACTCAGATGGTCAAATCGTCAGCCCTATCATACACCTCGTCCTATTCTTGTAACTTTTTAACATTCCAAGAGTTCGTTGGGCGTCGTGAACCTACGAGATGCAAGAGTCATTAAGTGCCATGTTTAATTGACTTGTTCAAGTGACACCCGTCCGGTCGGAACTTAGGTTTCCTATAACTTCTTAAGTAAGTCTGTTGATAAGAGGTCGTTCATAAAAATTCCAAATGCATGGTGATATTTCTATCACAAAGTCAGAACCTTATAATGAGATGCAGCCGATCGGTACTTACATCCCCGTCTAAGGAACTACCAAACATTATTACTACCGAAACTAAAGGATTACGAACAAGCAAAGAAAACTTCTACGTAGATAAACATAATCAATAAACTAAACCAAATCTTAATTAATGGAAAGAATTCATAAAATGATTAAGTGTAAAGCATAATAGAATTCAAACTTGAATTAGACTAGGATTGCTCCTAGCTAATTAAATGTTATTCATTAGGTCTTCTCCAGTCTTCATTCTTCTTCTGGGTCTTTCTCCCCAAACACTAGTGAAGGTTTGGGAAAGGGGAGATATCTCAACTGATGAAATTCGTCTAGTATTTATAATGCCCGTCTGGGCTACGGCGTAGTTATTAGGTTATACTACGCCGTAGTCCTTGTTCTTTACTGCTACGCCGTAGCTTGTTGAGTTGCTACGTCGTAGTTATCACATAAACTCATCTACGCCGTAAATTGATGACTCGTCATGGGCGTAGACCTCTTGTTGTCACATCTACGCCGTAGTCTTATGACTAACTACGGTCGTAGAACTCCAGCTGGCACAACTACGCCGTAGTTCAATGCATGCTACGA
Source organism: Artemisia annua (assembly GCA_014162995.1). Classification (NCBI taxonomy): domain Eukaryota; kingdom Viridiplantae; phylum Streptophyta; class Magnoliopsida; order Asterales; family Asteraceae; genus Artemisia; species Artemisia annua. The sequence continues at coordinate 110,179 of LBNU01024289.1, read as the reverse complement.
CGTAACTTCCCTTGACTAAAAGTTCTTCAATAAAATAATAAGCTACGGTGTAGTTCCATTATCCAACTAAGCCATAGTCTTTTGCATCTTCAGAACGATCTTGTGAGTGGACTTCAATCTTCAGTAGAATATCTCTAAATAATCATCAAAAACGCTCATTTGCTCCTTTCTTGTCCTGAAATGAAATATAAAGAAGTAAGAGCATAAATGAAGGTACTTAAATACAAAATGATGGCATAACGGGGGAAATTGACACAAAGAATATCAGGACTATCTGATGTTATCACTTGTCTACACTTCGGATGATCAACACACGTCATGTTCTAGAGCCATTTGATCATCCTTGTGAGGTTTATTCTTAAACCCTAAATGACTCTCTATAAATATAAGGCATTCCTCGCCTTTGAGGCGGACTCGGGAATCCATCGATTCTCTCTACACTCTCTCATACTATTTTACATAGTAAACACATACTACATGGTTTGTTGTGAGTGTTACTCAAGCTCTTGATTCTTAATCACAACTTTGGTTCCTTACCTTTCAATACGGGAAAACGAACAACACAACCATCTCAACCCAATCATAAGCTCATTTTACATCTCATACGTAAACATGGTGTCATCTGTGGGGACATGATACAAAATAGCCATAAACTTTCACCTATTTTCATTCATTTTCTCACTTGAAAAAGCACAATTTTTTTCCTTTTTCAGTAAGTTTTGAACCAACACGTCTCGTGAACAAACATCACAACCTCTAGTTTCTTAAACAAACATCAACCACCTTGTACTACTCTAAGTGGAAGATTGCAATCACCCTGGGAAAGTTCAACAAAAGTTAGATAAAAACGTGCATTAGTCAACAAGAAACCTAACGAAAGGATCACCTAGAGGGGTACTGATTGGCTCTAAAACAGTCAACCAATATTGACCAAGGTAAATGGTCAACAAGGTCAAACCTATTGAGCCAACTAACCAAGGAGTATAGAATATCTCCGGGTCGTTATGTCCCGACGAGGTGTGAATGGTATTTAAACGTGCTTGTGATCGGGTGATTTAACAGGAAGATCAGGATTTTGATTATTATGATTAAACTAAGAGATTATGATTGAGTATAGCTTAAAAACACTATATGAACAATTACTGATAATCAGATAACCTGGAAACGTGATTTAAATCTAAAAACGCGCGTTTGAATTTAAAATAAACGTAAGCGCGCAAAATAAAAAGTGAAACGGGAGCAAATAAAGTCCTACGAATGTGAAAATAACTTTTCTAAGATTCTAATGACAAAAGAAAATTTTAAGAAACAGAAAAATATTTTTTTGACTTTTTAATTATTTAATATTAATTAATTACTAATTATTAATTAAACTAATTTAAATTAAAATAAATACTAAACTAATTTCACCCAATCTAATAAGTTACCCCTAAAATTAAACTAATTTAAATTAAAATAAATACTAAAATAAATACTTTTCTAAGATTCTAATAGCAGCAGCAGACCAACAACATTATAGAAGCTATCACTAAACTTATATTTTTGATTTTTCTGATTTTTATTTTTGAAACTTGATTATACACTAAAAACTAACAAATTTTGTGAAAACAATAATTTTGGAACTTAAAAATGAGCTGTGTGCAAGCTTAGGTTTCCAACAGTCTAGAAAATAAGCTCAAAAAGGGGTTAAGCACTTGCAAACCTATTCAAAAAGCTATATAATGGAAACCAGAGGTACAACAAGATACAATCAAATGCTATGCACACCTAGGGGTGTAATCGAGTCGAGACGAGCTCGAGCTTAACAGGGCTTGAGCTTGGCTTGAAATTTATAAGTTAGGCTTGAGATTGGCTTGATAGCTTGACGAGCTTTAATCATCTAGGCTTGAGCTTGGCTTGAAAATTTCGATTAAAGCTTGAGATTGGCTTGAAAAGCTTGAACGTATATAAAATCATTGTATCTAATAGACAAACTCATCAATAAATATATGTATAAAGTAAAACAAACTTAAACCATAATAGCCAAACTCACTAGTGTTTTACACAAATGATAACACTATACCAGTCAACAGCCCAAGAAGTGTGAAGAATACGTAAGGCAAGATACAAAACGTTTGGATTAATTAGGTTTAAGTGACCTTCTAAAATACATGTTTAATTATTTACAAAGTAAGTCGTTATATTTATGTTAATACTCAAATTATCCCTAGTTAGTTATAAAAATTTATAATGGAAATATATTTATATTAAAGCTTGAAAAAGCTTGATAGGAGCTCGAGCCAAGCTATCAAAAGCTTGAGCTTGGCTTGTTATATGTTTCAAGCTATTTTTTGGGCTTGAGCTTGGGATTGAGCTTGATAAAAGCTTGACTCGATCGAGTCAAGCTCGAGCTCAAGCTCGAGTTGCTTGATAAAAGCTTGACTTGATTGCAGCCCTATGCACACCAAATAGGCTAAAAAGGCTGGAAAGGAACACTGAAAAGGCTAGGAGTTAGGAATAAGCAAATTCAATCACAACTATGATCCAAACAGCCCTTATGGCATTTGCAGGCCTAAATGGGGGTGATCAAACAGGCTTAAGATCCAAAGGTAGGTCTGGAACTTGAAAGCTAGTACCACTAGCTTCCCAAGATTCCAAATACCAAATCCTAAGACCAAGAATCCAACTCACAAAAGGTTTGGGAAACCCACTGATGAGCCAAATGTGGTTCAGAGGTGAATATGCAATAAGCAGTTACCTCCACTAAACACAAGAGCAATAGTTTAGTACATGCAAACAACAATATTTCAACAATTTAGCAGCTTAAAATCCAACAGATTCATGAGATCACACAAACTTAGTTCAATACTGATGCACCAGCAGAATGGGTCCCCAAGGCCAAGTTCAAGGTCTAAAATAAGCACTTAGTTAAGAAGTAATTGGAAAACAAAAAGCACTTGAATAGAGACAGCATAAGGGGGATTCCAAAACANGGGGTGATCAAACAGGCTTAAGATCCAAAGGTAGGTCTGGAACTTGAAAGCTAGTACCACTAGCTTCCCAAGATTCCAAATACCAAATCCTAAGACCAAGAATCCAACTCACAAAAGGTTTGGGAAACCCACTGATGAGCCAAATGTGGTTCAGAGGTGAATATGCAATAAGCAGTTACCTCCACTAAACACAAGAGCAATAGTTTAGTACATGCAAACAATAATATTTCAACAATTTAGCAGCTTAAAATCCAACAGATTCATGAGATCACACAAACTTAGTTCAATACTGATGCACCAGCAGAATGGGTCCCCAAGGCCAAGTTCAAGGTCTAAAATAAGCACTTAGTTAAGAAGTAATTGGAAAACAAAAAGCACTTGAATAGAGACAGCATAAGGGGGATTCCAAAACAACAAGTGTAGGACCTTGGATCTATCAACTTTATCACAAATACAAGCACAATATGTAGTAAAGATGGTGACTTGATGATATATATGTATGTGTTTTAAAAAGAGAAAGTAGTAAGAGAAACTAGAGAGAATTTCATATAAAACACACACTTACACACACAAGCACACCTTACAAATGAAGGTTTAGGTGCCTTATATACTTCCTTACATATGGCTTTCTATGGGCTTGGGCTTGGACTTGGTTTATGTTTACTTCTTAATAGACTTACATAATATAACACATGACGTGCTAGTTTACCAAGTCCAATGCCCAACTAGCTTAGACTATTTTCTACAAATATCACACGACACACTATATCACCAATATGAGAACGACCATCACTTTTCTATAAATATTAAATGCTAACAATCTCCCCCTAAAGGATGGTTGTTCGAATGAAGCTCCACGTGATTTGGTCTTCTTTGTTCTTTGTTGTCAAGCTATGTGTGTCGATGTAGAATAGTCTTTAGTCTTTGTTCCTTCATGCTTTGTGATCTTTAATGATAGATTTTTCTTTGTTCTTTGTTGTTGTGGTGGATATATCTGCCTTTCGTCACATCTTTGTCTCTATGGTTAAACGCCTTTCCAACATGCTCATACGTCTTTAGTCTTTGTTATACATATATTTGTTGTTCCCGTTCTTTCACTTTGATCTTTGTCACTTTACTTTGTATATCCTTTCACTTAACGTAGAATCTTTCTTTAAACTTATCTTTGCTTTGATCTTTGGTGAGAACTTTTCCTTGACTTTGCGATGTATGTATGAGCATGTGGAATCTAGTGTGGTGGTTGTACCTGCATAAAACAGTTAGCAATAAAACATCTGGTACTAATAGGTTCGGAATTAGAGATCGTCAACAACATAGTGTGAAGACTCCTTCTAATCCTTACAATGGCCGTTCCTAATCAGATATCCCCGAAAGGGCTTACACAGACATACCGAAGTACACCCACGATTAGGTGAGTCGCTGGAGATCACCCCACGACTGTAGACCGTTTGAAACCACCGCAAACCCTAAGCGTAACCCACAAGAGATTACCGAAGTGACCTGCTGTCAGGGCTGTTTGATGTTGACCCTGGCAGGAATTTCCGTTCAATCATTGAGAAATACATAAGTAAATTCTCTCATAAACGTTCTTGGCAGATTGCTAAGATGTGCGTAGGACTCGATAGTTTACAACTGGTGTCCATTGATGTAGAACCACTATTGCATTAATGTTAAGTGTTCCTATGAGATCTTTTGATGAATCTCGGGGCTCTAGACTCAATAAGTGCACATTTGGTTTCCTATGCGGAGGTATGGAGCAGAAGGCCTCCTTTTCAATATCAACCATCTCTAAGAGACGGGTCGATAGATTACAATGGTTCCCCGTGAGAATGAAACAAGTATCTTTTGAGAGATACCCGAGTGGCTAGAAGGTTTAAGTGCAGTGCGTCACTGGGTCCATGACGTCTTGTCTTCAATACCGGTGTCACCTTGGTAACAACCAGTAGCATATGAGTTGAACCCGGTGTCTACCCTAAGGTTGAACATATGGAGGGCTATTTCTTTTCACCCTTTTCATTACTTTTCTTTTTAATTCTTCAACCCCTTCTTTCTCCTTTCATTCTTTACTCCTTTTTTCAAATCATACCTAAGGACTTCTAATTCTAATCTATTGGAATTGTCCTTGGGTAGATCCCTCCGGCTCTGGCGGATCATAGGACGGTTTTTCTTAACCTTAGTCACCTTATATCACCATGACTATCCTATTGTTGCCATAAACCATTTGTTTGAAAATCTCTCAAAGTGTTTATGATTATAAAACACATTTTGTTAACACATTAAGAGTTTTGCAATTTTGAAATACTCCCCCTTCACATGTGCTCAAAATTAGTTAAGATAAATTTGCACATGCTGGGTAGAGTTGGCACTTTTGAATTGATCAACTTTCATTGAACAAGACCGATTCGAGACACGCTTACATTACTAGTTAGACTAGCTTGAAATTATTACCCGGCCTGGTCAAGTCCAAAGAAAGTTTCTCGAATTGGTACATTCTACTTAGACAAGTCCTATTCGAGACACGTTTACATCACTAGTTAGGCTAGCTTGAAATTATTACCCGTCCAGGACAAGTCTTTTCGATTACTGACATATAAGTTTCGTCAATTCGAGGGTCAATACTGAGTCTAGCACTGACATTTAAGTCATCTCAAAAGAGCTCGAGATTCTTCCACAATCTTTAAACATTTTTGATCACATTTTAATCACGTCTTCTCCCCCTCAAAAATAGCATATCGTGATATTTTTGATATCAACTGATTAAAAGAAGAGCTTTTGGAGAGATAGACGGATTTGTTTTTGCATGAAATCGGAACATTTTTCTTATGTAATACTCCCCCTCAGAACTCGCATATGTTTTGAGAAGTTTAATCTTTTGCAAACAGTTTAGAGGGAAGGAGTCTTCTTGAGCAAAATTCTAAAAATGTAAGAAATTTCAGATTTGTTGAATTTTGCATCAAGGTTTTCGAAAAACAAAGACTTCTCTTTGTTTGAATAGGAATGTCGCACTGAGGTGTACAACATTGTCCATTTTTAGGGTAAGTGCACTTTGTTGATAAAAATCATTTTTGCGTAGCACTTTCCTTTCTTTGAAAACTTGAGTTTTGCACTGTAACGTGTACACAAGTCATTTTGTGAAAAACGAGTTTTTGCTTGAAATCTTTTCGATTGTTTATACTCGAACTTTTTGGAAAGAATTTCGATTTAGAACGTTCGAGTCCTGATCTGAAATAATCAAAAGTCATCATTGAAGCTCGGGTTTTGTACTAAAGTATACGAAAGCCATCTTTGAGAAAAATAGATAAATGACATGTTTTAGAAAACATTTAAATGAACTCCCGCTCAAGCATATGTACATATCCGTGTCATTTTTGGCTGACATTTCTAGAAACGTACATAATATCGATTATACGAGAGACATGTCGTGAAAAGAATATTTTTGGAATTTTTTGATTTTATATTGTTTTCGGGTTTTTTGAAATTTTCTATTTTTATATTTTGTTTTTGTTGGTTTTTCAAATTTTGTATTTTGTTTTTGTTTTTATAAAAGAAATGGAAAATCAAAAATAGAAGATTGAAAGAATGATTTTAAAGAATTTACAGAATTAGAACCCTCTGAAGAACTGGGTTCTGAGATAGTTGAAGCACCTGCAACCAAAGACGAAGAGTTTTTACAAATAACAGTGTTAGAAGTACATGTTTCCTCACATTGAGGGTGTTCGTTATCAACGGTTGTAGTGGTTTCTACTTCCTTATCCTTATGATTTACACTATTACTTGTCTTGGTGCAACTATCAAAAATCTTTCCTGTGGGAATCCATCTAAGACCAACTGTTTTGAAAACTTTTCCCGTAGGAATCCACCTAAGGTAAGATCTAGACGTAGTTTTCGTATCAGATGCAGCGGAAGTCTCAATTTTTGAAAAACTACATCCTGTAGATGTCCACCTATTAGGTTTCTTATCTTTTTTCTTGTTCTCAACGGGGGGTGTCTTAGTGGATTGTGCCTTGACACTTGATTTTCCTTTCTTGAGAAATTGTGCAATACATGCATCGTGATTAGTTGAAAAAACACATTTTAGACATGTAGGACAGACAAATTCGACATTTTTGTTTAAAACAACAACCTTAACTTTGTCACTACAGTCATTTGGAAATTGCTTTTTGTTCAAAAAAGACTCAAAATTTCTAGTGTTGTTTTCTACGTGCATAGCATTTTCTTTTTCGCGACTACTCTTAGATGTAGGCCAATCCCTAGTCTTTTGTTCATTGTTCCTAGGTAAAGGTTTAATACTACTAGCAGTGCTGTGGAATCTTGTAGAATTCATCACACTAGGTTTTGTACCTAAAATTCCGTCTTTTCGAAGTTGTGCCTTTTTCCTAGCTTCTTCTAGATGGTGATTTTGGGCCATGTCATTAGAACCAACAGATTCCTTAACGGTTTTTATGGTCACATTCGGTGTACTATTCCTAGAAGGACCAGAAGTAAGCACATTTGTGTTTCGTTCAACAACATTTGCATTTTCAACAATCTTTTCAATATCTTTTTGCTTGGGCAAGGGTTGTAGAGTGACTGGTTTTGTCAAATCCTTTTTCTCATCGACTTTTGGAGCAAACCGGGAAATTGACATTTTTGGTTTTTCAACCGTTTTTGAAGCATTTGGTTTCTCCGAAGTTGATGGTTTTGCAAACTTAGTATCCACACCCTTTCCTTTTTGACTTTCTAGCTGAGACCTCAAAAGATCACTTTGCGCTTTCATGTTTTTGAGGGCACGCTCATACGNCTATCTGCTTCGATCACACTCATCTTCTCCTTAATTAGAGACATCTCTCTTTCAAGGGTTGCCTTCTTTTCTTCTCCTATTAATCACAACAATGCAAATTAGCATCAGTTTTGGGCATTCTGTGACATTTTGACACTAATATTGGCCACACAAGGATTACGCAGACCCTTAATTAGATGTATAAGCTGGTAACTATTCTTGGGTATAGACGTATAAGGTTGGCGTACAGTATATATAATTGTTTCTTTTATCAAAGCATTTTCAAGATGAATTACTCTCGCACTGATGTTATACAGTGGGATTGTAATTTCTGTTTCAAACACCTTTTTCTGCTCTTTATAAAAACTCGAATGCCAATTGTTAATACTGATTCTTGTTTTTGACTCAACAATCTGTTGAAGAACTTTAATTCTCTTTGTCACATCATCAAGAATGTCTCTAGTTTCACTTGTGTTAAAAGGATTGTCTGACAACATTTGTTCCAATTTTGAAAGATTTTTAGAGACATCTTGTGGTTTAGAAAACATTTTCTTAACAACTGATGTTTTGAAAACATTTGGTGGTTGTATTTGAGGGACAAAAGTGATTCCATTAATTTTGTTCCATTTATCGTAATCAATTGGTTTCAAATCTGGATTCTTTTGTTTCATTTTATTTTGACTTTCTTCAGCAAGAGCTATTGTGTCATCATAATCACGTACATAAGGAGGATCATGTTTAACATATAGCACATTTCCATCATACAAACTATTCTGAGCTTCCTAAGCTTTCTTGAGATGACATGGAGTTTTGTTACCAAGAGCCATTTTGTGTTTTGTATGGTAGATCGGATCAGTTTGACTTGTAATCATATGAATTGTTTGACTCGAATGACCCGTCGTTACCAACAAATTTTCCAACTTTTTGACCATGTTTTGTGACTCAAGGATTTCATTCAAAAGCTTATCTTCATTCGTTGCAAAGTCCTTTTTCAACTCATCCCGTTCTTTTTCAAGATTGGTATAAGCTGATTTTTGTTTAGAAAGTTGGTTTTGCAAATCAGAGATTTCCGCGTTTAAGGATTTTATTTGCTTATGTAAATTAACATCAAGTGTATCATACTTTATTTGCAAACGTTTTTCCCTTGAAACGGAATTTTGATAACCAGTTTCTAATTCAGACAATCGTTTTGTATGAAATTCAAAAGATTTTTCGTTTTCCTTGTACCTCTCAAGTTCAGTGGTCAATTTCGCATTTGCGGCCTTAACATCGCGATTGACCTTTTTCACATTTTCGATTTCAATACTACAATTGTTCAATAATGATTCAAATAAAGCACGTGTTTCCTCATCATTCTCAGCATGCTGGGAAACTGATGCTCCACTATGATTCATATCGGGATTTGCCAAAGTAATATCACTACAACTTGGCTTGTCCAGGTATGTATCATACGTGGTTGCTGGAGTCTCAGAATGATGTTCCTCATGAGGAGACATATCAAATATATCATTATTGATGCAAGTATTGTTTAATGGTACCTCAGATACTGCATTGGTGTCATAGACAGGAGGTGCATCAGAATCTGTGTCGTACTTAGCCTCCTGAAGATTTGCCATGAAGATGCAGTTCACGTCGATATCCTCTCTATCTTCCATATCATCTATAAGAGCCATGTAATCATTTTCCTCAGCAGTCAATTGGAATCCTGCCTCTTCCTTTTGTTCTAGCATCAATGCTTTCTGCAGATACGCTGTATCTTTCTTTTTCGGCTTAGTAGGACAGTTCCTTGCCATATGACCGACACCTTGACAGTTGAAACACTTAACCAAATTTCCCTGATTCACATTCACATTTCCATAATTCCCACCAACTGGTGCTGCAACATTTCCAACCTGATTACCCATTGCCTGATTACCAACATTCTGACCCCTCTGATTTCCAACAAACTGACCCGTCTGATTCCCTGCATACTGACCCATCTGATTCTGCATATTTTGATTACCCATGTGAAATCCTGTAGCATATCCTTGCTGATTCCCAAAAACTCCAACCATTTGGCTTCTGTTACCCATGTTGAAACTCGGCTGAGCAATCTGCTTGTTGCGAGTGTTCGATGAAATCCTTTGGTTGTTGTTTGGTGGTGAAGAATAGCGTCCTTGAAATGCCTTTGTCAGAAAAGCAAATGCTTGTGTCAAAGTTGCAGTAGCTTCATCATTGTCAGCGAATTCTGGTTCATGTTGTTGTGGAATGACTTGTTGTTGTTGTGGGTAGACTTGTTGTTGGTAGATAGGTGTTGGTTGTTGAATGTATGGTAGCTGCATGTTGTTGTGAGTGGAAGATGATAATGGTTGATGTGGTGTGATCACTGGTAGAGGTGTTAGTGTATTAGCAATGAGTGCGAGAGGATCAGGTTTCTTAGCTAGTAAATCGGCTCTTACTTCATTTGCCTCAGCCTGATTCTACTTCAAGAAGTCATACAACTGATCATAGGTAACTTCATGTAAATTCTTCGTCTGATAAACGATAGTGACGTATCTTCCCCATTCTGGTTGTAGCTCATTCAGAAAGATTGTGTTGTTTGCAATGTTTTCCTGAGTTAGGTTATGCCTTGACAAATCATTCATGACCTTACAGAACCTGTGGTAATACGACTCTATTGATTCACCAGGAATTGAAGTGAACTTGCGTAGTTCCATAAGCAGTTGTGTTTCCATCTCCTGTTTCCCAATGTCAGTCCCATACATTAATCGTTTAACTCTTTCCCAAACAGCTTGAGCACTTTCTTCACTGTCAACCATAGCATAAGTCGTTTCAGGTAAACCAATAACAACAAGATGAAAGGCTTGATCATCAGCTATAATCTGTTGTTTATCCTCTTCAGTGTAGTCAGTCTCAGTCTGTAGTCGGTAGTATGGTTGTACTTGGGGGGTTCCATTTGGATCACCAGGGTCTATTATTTCTCTTGGTTTGAAAGGTCCTTTCAAAATGGATTTAACAAGAAGTTTTCCATTTGGTTTGCTCTTAAGATAGCGCATCATACGACTAGCCCATTGTGAGTAACCACCCTTTGACAGCATGGGAGGTCGGTTTTCAGCACCGGCTGCATGAATATCTTGCTGAGTTGCCATTGAGTAAGTGATAATTGATAAACTTGATCTTGGATCAGTTCAACGAAATAGGAGTTGAGTTTGGTGAGGTTCCTTTGTTGTAGGTAAGTGTCCTTTATCGAAACTTTGCTATGAAGAAGCTTCTAGAAAGTTTTAGAAACTTTTGAAAAGTTTTAGAAACTTTTGCAAAGTTTTAGAGAATTTTAGAAAATTTTCAAAGTTCTAGATAAAAAGATCTAGATAAAAAGATCTAGATAAAAAGATCTAGATAATTTTCAAACTTTCTAAATTATACAATTTAGAGAGTACACCACGAGTAGAAGTGTTTTCTCACTTATACAAGTAAGGGAAACACCGAGTAATCCACCAAATCTGAAGAAAACCGCTTGAGAAAGATCTAGATAATTTAGGGTCTAAGTTCTAGATAAAAAGATCTAGATAATTTAGGGTCTAAAAGATCTAGATAATTTTGGCAGATTTTGAATCCGCAAAAAGCACACCCAAATGAAGTTTGTATTCCAAGATTCTTGTACTTCTAGCCTTAAAAACACCCAAACTTGAAGAAAGTTGCAAACTTGATGATTTTTATGAAACTTTTTAAAGTTCTAGATAAACAGTACAAAACCAAGTACGAATTTTTTAAAGCTTGAATCTTTCAAAAAGATTGAAACTTTCTTGTTGAGAAAGGTTTATAACACTAGTTTATAAGCAAAAGAGTGTTAAAAACACAAAAAGAAAAAGAAAGGTACGAAATTTTTGAAAAAATTCGTGTGGTACAAGCTTGAAAACACGAACTAAACCAACTCAAAACACTCCTAATTCATTGTTAGGCTCTGATACCACTTGTAGGACCTTGGATCTATCAACTTTATCACAAATACAAGCACAATATATAGTAAAGATGGTGACTTGATGATATATATGTATGTGTTTTAGAGAGAGAAAGTAGTAAGAGAAACTAGAGAGAATTTCATATAAAACACACACTTACACACACAAGCACACCTTACAAATGAAAGTTTAGGTGCCTTATATACTTCCTTACATATGGCTTTCTATGGGCTTGGGCTTGGACTTGGTTTATGTTTACTTCATAATAGACTTACATAATATAACACATGACATGCTAGTTTACCAAGTCCAATGCCCAACTAGCTTAGACTATTTTCTACAAATATCACATGACACACTATATCACCAATATGAGAACGACCATCACTTTTCTATAAATCTTAAATGCTAACAACAAGAATCAAGAGAAATCATCCACAAATGAGCAAGATATGGGGCAATGAAAAATGGGTCAAAATGAACTAGCTGGGTGCAGGGGAGGTATTAGCTCAACAGGTTAGTTTTAAGGCCAAATTTCAATGATCAAATGGGCTTCAAAATGCAAAATTCTTTTTGATTCAGGTACACAAGCCACCAAACAACATAAATCAACAAGAATTAACTAATTCCAATTTGTTTTAAACCCTGTGCATGATTTTGAATATCTGTCCATTTCATCAGTCATGAGCATTTTGACTTTGTGAGATTTTGTAAGATGTTGACTAAAATGAGATTCAGATGATCTAATAGGACTGAATAAGTATTAATAAGGTATAATAAGACTAAATTAATCTAACTTAACTACTTTTTAAACTAATGTGAGAATTAAACTAACTAAATTCCAACAGTTGGGTAGAAAGCTAAGAACCAAACTAATTTTGACTTATTTTAGCTGTGACCCAAGTATTTATGGTTCATAGGTTCTACTGAGGCCTATTGTGACATGTCTCCAACACTTGCAACAACAAAAACTAACAAGAACACAGATACACTTCTTAATCCAAACACCCCCTTAAAAACTGTTTTAAGAGATTTTCAAGGATAATGACTGATTTATCTATGCTGCTTACTTAGAATGATCATTTATTCAATATTAGACTTATTTCAACTAAGATACACTGAGATGAAGTCCAATTTAGGC